>PGFW01005873.1:0-10800 GCA_003123925.1 Haematobia irritans
AAAGCTTAACGGAGCTACATGAAATTGGCCGTTAGAATTTCAACACGACCAAAAATATATATACTTACGGATGATGTGTGAATGATTTCGATAATAATGATGATTTATTTGCAATTTTTAAGTACAAATATCCATTAGTTCTATAGAATTTTCTTTTGTATAAAGATACCCATTTGTAAGTCGAATCTCCCAACTCTAAAACAAAATGGCTTCATTGAAAAGGTTATCGAATTTGTATAAAAAATTCGATAACCTAAGACAAGTTCGCATTCCTATTTTAAGGTCAGAAAAACAAGTACAAAGATTCTCACGACAATATATATATTTTTTATTTGTTTTGGTGTAGATTATAAATTAGAAATCAGTCTCAATTAGAATCTCTCCATGAAAATACATTATTCTGGAAAATTTTCGAATCCGGAAAAATGTATTAACATAAAAACGGACCATTGTGCCATGAGTTACTTCAATGCAATTGGATTATAAGTTTTCTTTTGAATCCCTTCAGTACATAGAGAATTGGTACTCAGAGTTTCCATAATACATACAGTCATCCTTCAGTTATCATCATCATATGGGAATAAACACATTTCGTAAATCTTTAGCTGGCGTTTTTAGTCTGTCCATTCATTTCAATAGCGGATGAGATTTGCAAAGAAAGCCAAGAAAAATTAGTGGGTACGTTAATTAGTAAACACTGTGTAATGGCAGCAGTATGTTCGATGAAGCAGACTAGGCTCCCATACCCAAATGTGGCATCAGAGGTGCAATAAGACAAGCGCGTCCAAGTACTCCCAAAACATCCAAGAAAAGATGGCAACAATTGATTGTCATATTGAGCATATGAACGTTTGTCGTTTACTTGGCTTACACCTTTGTTCTTTTTTTGTGGCTTTAGGCCAGTCTCGACTTTGGCATTGGCCATAAAAGTCGATGTTGTTGTTGATGATGATGAGGACAACAACTACTTGGAACTTGGAAGTGTACAAAATGAGGACATATTTTTGTAAATGTTGTTTAATTATAAGATTTGTAAATATTCATTTAAAAGATATCGCTTTGAGCCATGTTGTACTCGAGCGAAATGTTCACTCTAGAGTCTTAAGTAAAGAAAAAATATGCTGCTTATTAGCCGTAAATTTTGTATTTATTTAAATGAATAAATAAATTCCATTATCCCAAGGTCAATCTTAAATGGTTCAGTAAAGACGTAGTTACAATACAACCAGCAAAGGTCCAATGTAGTTCTTTAGCAATTGTCGTATGCAAAGCTTGAAGGGATATTCCCTTCGAGAGATGCATATGATAATGACAAAAGCCCCTGAAATGCCTTTGAGCCCTTGATTTGAGCGTTCGCAAAACTTGCAGTTGCAACGTTCTCGTTTAGGTGCATTAATATTGGAAACAAAGCCAACAAGAAAGACTCAACTTTGGCCTGATTAGTTCTGCTGCATTTTCAACATTCAGAACGTAATTTTATTTTTCCTAAAAAAAATCTCCTATATTTTAAGGGTATTAAACTTCGACACAATTCAATGAAATAAATTTGAGAAGTTGACCACCTCTAAGTTTAGATTATTTGAATGGAGTCAGAGAATCGAAAGTTTTTTTAGGATATGGTCTATGTCACTGGCATACATATACCAAAAATAAGTAAAATATGGTTACCCTTCACAATTAGCTTAGGATTATAAGTTGTACAGTCTATTTTTCTTAACCCTCTAATGCCCAATCCCGCCTTTAGACGGCCTTTTAGTAAAACACACCTTAAGATAACTAAAATGGGTAAAATAAAAAGAAAACATACACCCTCAAAAAAAATCGCTTCTGTAACCTATACTCAAACATTTTGCTTCAAGATATATATTTCAGGATTGGTTCAAATAAAATTATTGTTTGTTGTTATTGTTCACCTTAGGGCATACACTGGTAGTAAAAAATGTTAATGCAATTTTTTTGTGTGGATATATTTTTAAAGGCGCCAATAGGTTACTTCCTTATTTTTACTTGCAGCATACTTCTCTAGGCCCTCTTTCTAAAACATCATTATATGTTTCTAATTTTAACATATGTTTGCATCTAAGCATAGTTTATTTACAAACATTTTATGTCCAAACATAATATGATTTCTATTCATATTTAAATTAACATATATGTCCCAAAGAGTATGCTAGTTTATGAACATTATATGCTTGCCACTTAAAAAATATGTGTTAAAAAAATTTGTGATTCCAAACATATAATTTTTCACCCAAACATATGAAAAACAGTCTTTTTCGTTGTGTAGTTAGAACTGTTCAAGAGGCTATGCAGTATATACTGAATTTTACCGTATACAGTTTTATACCCTCCACCATAGGATGGGGGTATATTTAACTTTGTCATTTCCGTTTGTAACACATCGAAATAGTGCTCTAAGACCCCATAAAGTATATATATTTGGGCGTGGTGAAATTCTGAGTGATCTGAGCATGTTCCGTCGTCGTGAAATCGTCTTCGACGAGCTGTCCTTGATGCCAGTAGTTTTTATTGATGTAGTCGGATGGGTATTGCAAATGGGCATATCCGTCGGCACTTTTACGTATAGCCCCCATATAAACGGACCCCCAAATTTGGCTTGCGATTGCTCTAAGAGAAGCAAATTTCATCCGATCTGTTGAAATTTGGTACATGCTGTTAGTATATGGTCTCTAACAACCATGCAAAAATTGGTCCATATCGGTCCACTTTTACGTATAGCCCCCATATAAACGGACCCCCAAATCTGGCTTGCGATCGCTCTAAGAGAAGCAAGTATCATCCGATCCGGCTGAAATTTGGTACAAGGTGTTAGTATATGGTCTCTAACAACCATGCAAAAATTGGTCCACATCGGTCCATAATTATATATAGCCCCCATATAAACCGATCCCCCGATTTGGCTTGCGGAGCCTCTAAGAGAAGCAAATTTCATCCGATCCGGCTGAAATTTGGTACATGGTGTTGGTATATGTTCTCTAACAACCATGCAAAAATTGGTCCACATCGGTCCATAATTATATATAGCCCCCATATAAACCGATCCCCCGATTTGGCTTGCGGACTCTAAGAAACGAAATTATCGGACGAAATTTGGTCATGTGTTGGTATATGTTCTCTAATGACCATGCAAAAATTGGTCCATATCGGTCCATAATTATATATAGCCCCCATATAAATCGTTCCCCAGATTTGATTTCCGGAGCCTCTTGGAGGAGCAAAATTCATCCGATCCGGTTGAAATTTGCAACGTGGTGTTAGTATAAGGCCGCTAATATCCATGCCAAAATTGGTCCATATCGGTCTATAGTTATATATAGCCGATCCCCAATCACACAAAAATTGGTCCATATCGGTTCATATTCATGGTTGCCACTCGAGCCAAAAATAATCTACCAAAATTTTATTTTTATGGAAACATTGTCAAAATGTTATTTCTATAGAAAATTTTGTCAAAATTTTATTTCTATAGAAAATTTTGTAAAAATTTTATTCTATAAAAAATTTTGTAAAAATTTTATTTCTATAGAAAATTTTGTCAAAATTTTATTTCTATAGACAATCTTTGTCAAATAATTTTATTTCTATAGAGAATTTTTTCCAAATTTTATCTTCATAGAAAATTTTATTCCAAATTTTCTCTATAGAAAATGTCAAAATTTTGTCTTGTCCAAAATTTTATTTCTATAGAAACTTTAAAACCTTAGATTATTACGTAATTTAATCGCCTTTTTTAGTTTAAATATATACGTACGTAGTGGACTACCTTTGTAATTTAAGAAGACCCCGATGTTAGAAAAGTTTTAAAATAACCTTGCCATCGGCAAGTGTTACCGCAACCCAAGTTAATTCGATTGTGGATGACAGTCTTCACGTAGAAGTTTCTACCGCAATCACATGGTGGAGGGTACATAAGCTTCCCGCCTTGGCTGAACTTACGGCACGTAATACTTTTCTTTGTTAATTTTCTTGCTTTTGTTGTGTAACATTGGAATACTTAATATGGCAAAAAATTGGGCATGTGAGAGTGAGTTAATCATATTAAATTAATTAATATTATATTTATGTAATAAATGTCGTTATAGATTTGAATTTTGGATCGATCCTACTAGATTAATTAAGGCTCTTAAGTCAAGAATTTATGCTTTTATCAGTACATTTTCTGATCGAGGTTCTAACACTGAAAAAAAATATGGCTATCCTACACACAGGAAGAAACCCGATTGACATGAACATATTACAAGAGAACAATAGTATACCGGTCGTATGTTCGCCCAGGCGATCTTATGTACCCTCACCATGAATTACTTTGGAAACTTCTACGAAAGATTGTCATCCCAATCGATTATTGGGTTGTGAAAATACTGTACGATGGCAAGGTATCTTAAACTACATTAATATAGTCGTCTAAATTGTATTAGTTAGATACAATCGTTGTATATAAGACAAAAGGTATTTAAGTCTACAAATAATTCGAACGATATGAGACTTTTGCGCCGGTAATTAAGAAGCCAGAATTGAAAATATGGGGGTCGCTTTAATTAATGGGCTATGTAAACAAGACCGATATGAGACCAATTTCTGTGTTTACTGGGGGGACTTTACTATAGCTTGGTTGGCTGGTTTCCAATGAATATACCTCAGAGTCAGCACATCTGGACGATGAGGGCATCTGCTTGATGTATTTGCATGTTGAGACATTCTACACCAGTAGTTTCAAGGATCGGAATAAATTATTGCTTCCGAAGAGGCTCCGGTGGCAAATCTGGACGGTTATTGAGGGCTATATATAAATTAGGGACAGATTAGACAATTTTGCCATGATGTTACAGAACCATAAACCTATACACGCACGTACCTAATTTAAAACCGGATTCGGATATGAAATTTTGCTTCTCTTAAAAGGCTCCTGAAGTCCAATGCTGGGGATCGGTTACTATGGGGGCTATATATAATTATGGAACCGATGATGACAATTGTTGCATAGTTGTTTAAGAGACTCATATACTACACCACGTAACCAAATTTCCAGTCGATAGGACTGCAATTATGCTTCTCTCAAGAGCTCCTGGAGTGCAAATCTGGGATCGATTTGGGCTTTTGGTTGCATAACCTGAACTTAACCGGGGCTGATATAAATAATGTACTGATATGGACCAAAATTTTTGCGCATGGTTGTTAGAGGACATATACTAACACCACGTTTACCAATTTTCGACGGATGGAGATGAATTTTGCTCCTCCAAGAGGTTCCAGGGGCAATCTGCGTTATATATGGGGGGCTATATAAATATATGGCGACAATTCTTACATGTCTTGTTAGGCCATAAACGGTTGCTGATAAGTTCCCTGTCTGGACACATAGATTGGGCGCGCTAGTATTAAATTGCAGTATTATTTTTATATAGTACCAACTTTCAAATGATTTCGTGTCAAAATTAGTTTGTGAGATTAGAAGCGTCTTTTTGCTGAAGAACTTTTGTTATTTGTCGAAAAAAAATCGGAAAAAAGAATTTCGTGTTTGATAAAAATACTGTTTTTTGAGGGAAAAAATACGGTGGAAGCAAAAACTTGGCGTTGATAATGGAGTTTCCCGGACTCTGCCCCAGGGAAATCAACAAATAATTGATTTGTATTGCAAAATTCAAGCGTGTTGAAATGAGCCACGCGAGGACGGTGAACGCAGTGACGACCGAAAGAGCGTGGTTACGCGACTGAAAACATTCGAAAAAAATCCACAAAATTGATTTTGATATGACCGTTAAAATGAAGTTATCGAGATAGCAGAGGCCAATAAGATCTCAAAGGAACATGTTGGTCATATCATTTCACTCAATATTTTGGATATTGCGGAAGCTCTGTGCAAAATGAGGCTTGCGCGCGCGAGGTCACATTTGACCTAAAACAACAACGTGTTAATGAATTCTGGGCGGTCTGTTTGCAGCTTTAATCGTTAATACACCCGAGTTTTTTCCGTCGATATGTGACAATGGATGACAACATGGCTCCTCACTCAACTCTTGAGTCCAATCAACAGTCGGACAGGGACCGGTGAACCGGTCTCCGAAGCGTGGAAAGACTCAAAAGTCCGCTCAAAGTAATGGCCTCTTGTTTTTGGGATGCGCATGGAATAATTTTATCGACTATCTGAGAAGGGAAAAAACCATCAACAGTGACTATGTATATGGCGTATATTGGAGCGGTGTTGAAGCGTCGAAATTGCGGCGCAAAACGGCCCCCCCATCATAGAAGAAGAAAAAAAGCATGTTGTTCCACCATAGACAACGCACGTGCCTCAAAGTCATTTGAGAACGATGGTCAAAAATTCATGAATTGGGCTTCGAAGCTTTCCCACCCACCCGTCATTATCCAGATCTGGCCCCAGCGACTATTTCTTGTTCTCAGACCTCAACAAGGAAACAGATGCGCAAAAAATTTGCGGCCCTGCAATGAAGAGGTGATCGCCGAAACTGAGAGCCTATTTTGAGGCAAAACCGAAGGCCCGGCCAGTACTACCAAATGTTATCAAAAATTTGGAAAGGTCGTTATAATTCGTCCCTGTATCGCTCTTGAAGGGAAACTATGGGAATAATAAAAACGAATTTTTGACAAAAAATGTCTTTTCTTTGTTAGAAAGGGGACTTATTAGCCAACCTTGTTATGAATAACACCACGTACAAATTTTCACGAATGGGATGTATTTCTGCCAATCCAAAAGGCTCCGGAGACTCAAATCTGTGGCAATCGGTCTTATATGGGCTATATATAATTGTTGTACCGATATAAACTCAATCTTTTGCATGATTGTTTAGATGTCATATTCTGAATAATCACCAGTCTAAATTTCCAACCGGATTGGATGAAATGTGCTCGGTATCAGTTTCATATGGGGGCTATACGTAAGAGTTTCGTCCGATATGCCATTTGCAATACACATGCCGACCTACATCAATAACAACTACTATATGCAAATCAATTCGATATCTTGTTGCTTCGGAAATTAGCGCTAGATTCAAAAACAGACGAACATACGGACATGTTAGCATATACTCTTTAGGCAAATATTTCGATGTGTACAAACGGCGGACTGGTCCAAAGTTAATTATACCCCCATCCTATGCTGGTAGGGTAAAGGAGATTGGCTGTTTAGCAAACCTTACCACCAATTAGTTGTTCCCGTGGGGAACTGAAACATTCATATGAGAAGCCGACAGAACGTATATCGTTTACACTCACGGACAATTTTCATATACACAAAGAGGAAGACATCATGATCAAGAATACTATTATTTTATTTAGGAAATTATCCATCCTGATTTCTATTAATGTTTGAAAGAGCTCAAATAAAGTTATTTCACCGGACAAATATGTTTTGATGTTTCCCCGTCGAAAAATAATTCATTGTCGCTGAAACATGTTTGGGATGTTCAGAACCTATGGTTATGAGGTTGGCGCACAATATTTTTTCAAGCCAAAATAAACAATGTTGGTGTTAAATTGAGCAATTATGTTCATTTTTCAAAATTCCGGTATTCTTAAAGACAAGATACCTTTCTCGAACCATATTACTTACCAGTGGCATCACGAAGGCCTGCCCGGAACTGCTGACTACCGCGACACTACAATTACGCGGTATGCTTGCAACGGTATGTCAGCGAAAGCCTAAATTTTGAGCAGAAGGACACTTCTGAAACATTTTATAATATAATTTAGTTTGGCCTGCTCCCGATAAAGCATCACAAACCATTCATTATGTTGCTTCACACCTATTCATTGAAAACTCAACATAGTTTACATCTCGCATTCGCACAACTTCAAACTATTTTTCGCTTTTATGTTTAGCCATCAAAATACCGACATGATGGCAGACGCTCTGATTAATTTTTTAATTAGTATGGCAATTTGCTCTATATACCACTTAAAAAATGTATTTCTATAAAATTCTTCCGGTCCTTTACTTATTGCAAATCAAACACTATCAAGTAAGTGTTTTTCTTCCCCGCTTGGTCAGTCTTCTGCAGAATTTTGTGGTGAAGTTAATTTATGACCGATCGTAAAGATCGTCATGTTTTACATGCCATCATCGGAGGCATATTCAAGTACTTTTGGACCCGCTGAAAGGCTCACTAATTGAAAATAAGTCTATTCTCTCATTGCATACTATTTTCTTAAATCCCAGATAATTTATGAAAACATTCCTTGAGATCAAAACTTTTCGGCTCATATATTATCTTGGAAATTATCGAATTCGGCTACACAGCTGATGCTATTGAAGTATTTGGGGGTTTGCGACGATTGCTCGCTTTTTTGTCTAATAGAAACACGGACTTTATTGGATCAGTTTTCTTTTTTCATTTCTCATGATAAAAAAAAATTACGTTCCTGACAATGTGCACTTAAAGATGTTGACTTTAAAATGCATTAGGTATACATTAAATGAAAAATCTATTGAACTTAAAAGAAAAGTCTTTAATATTTGAAACCTATTTAATTCAAAATAGCCTTACACTTTATAAATTCTAAAAATACGAGTAGGTTCGAAAATCCAAATTCGAAATTGCATCGCCCATTAGAGCATCATATATATGATATCTTGAGATTTCAAGTTACCATCATTTGCGCAAATTTTGCTTCAAAATAATCTGGACAAACACCGGAACAACAAGTCTGTCTTATAAAAATGCTTATTATCAGTTCCAGTGACTTCCATACGCTGTCCGCGGGGTAAGAACTAAGCATCAAAATACCTTCATATGCATAATGCAAACCTATCCAGCAAATGCTACCAGTCAACAACATCAGCATCATCCAACAAATATGGTGTCCATAAAAGCAAGAGGACATGGCCTAAAAGGCGAGTTTGCCCGGTTAGTTATCTCTCTGGTGTTCGGCTTTTGCTGGTCAACTCCTTCACCATTTTAATTTTCAAAAAGAAATTTATGAATATTTACATTAAAACGTTATTATCAACAACAACAAACAAATGCCGAATACCAACAACAAACAAACAGCAACTGGCAACATACTACCTACCACTGTTGCTTGTTGCCTTCTGACCATATTGCCGGTAAAAATGACCATCCTGCCGACAAACGATACAAATGGCACGGTGTTGTGCGGAGGACATACGGTAAGCTAAGGTTAAGTAACCTTTAAATTTAAAGCTTCAAACGTAACAAGATAAGGTAAAGAATGTTGTTGCAGATTGAAGCATTTATCGACTTGAAACTTGGCACAAAGATAGTTGTTATATGGCATGTATTGAGTCGAAGAATTATAATTAAATGAATATTGCCAAAAAATGTGTGCCATATCGCGTCTCACTTTTACGTAATAGCGCCCCATATAAAGCCGATCCTCCAGATTCTGAGCTGTGCGACGCCTTCTAACAGGAAGCAAATTTCATATCCGATCCGCTTGAAATTTGCCGGCTGAGTTTGGTATATGGTCTCTAAACCCATCGCAAAAATTGGTCCACATGCGTCATATTATATATAGCCCCCATATAAACCGATCCCCACTGATTTGCCTGACCGGAGCCTCTTAGAGAGAAATATTTCATCCTTCAGCGATGCGCAAAATCTTGGTTACTGCTGTAGCGTATATAGGTCTCTTTAAAAAAAAACTATGCAAAATTTGGTCTCACCATCGGTCCATAATTATATATCGCCCCCCATATAAACGATCCCGCAGATTTGGCTGTCGATTGGACTCAGTGAGTGTAGTGATGGACCATGTTTCATCCATTGTCACATATCGACGGAAAAAACTCGGGTTGTGTATTCACGAGTTAAAGCCCTGCAAACACCGCTCAGAATCATCAACACGTTGTTGTTTTGGTCAAATGTGACCCGCGCGGCACCTCATTTTGCACAGAGCCTTTCCGCATAATTCCAAATATTTGATGAATGATATGACCAACACGTTCCTTTGATATCTTTAAGGCCTCTGCTATCTCGATCAACTTCATTTTACGGTCATTCTCAAAATCATTTTGTGGATTTTTTGATGTTTTCGTCTAACCACCTTCTTGGCGGCGTCCACTGCGTTCACCGTCCTTCCGTGCTCATTCACACGCCTTGAATTTTGCATAACAATCAATTATTGTTTGATTTCCCTGGGGCAGAGTCCGGGAAACTCATTATCAAGCCAAGTTTTTGATTCCACCGTATTTTTTCCCTTCAGAAAAGTATTTTTATCAAAACACGAAATTCCTTTTTTCCATTTTTTTTCACAAATAAAAAGTTGCTTCACAAACGCTCTATCTCCAAACTAAATTGACTTAAGACGTCAATTTTGACACGAATAATTTGAAGGTTGGTACTTATATAAAAATAATATGCATTTAATACTAGCGACACCATCTATGTGTCAGACCGGGACTTATCAGCCAACCTCGTTATTTTAATTGTATTGCACATCAAATTAATTGATATTTTTGTGTGTGTGTTCAAATGCTCCAACAGATGGCGATGCGTGGTCACCTTGTCCTTGGCTGATCGGAAAAAATCTTCTGTTAGCAGATGTTGAGCATAGCAAGTAGGCAGACTGCGTGCAAGTACATTTGACTTTCCTTGTTCTCATCTGCAAGGCTTTGGGGAACTTTTGAGGATATAGCTTTAAACAACTAGGCCTAATATATTCGTAACTGAAATGAGCTGATTATAAAAACAAACCTTCACTATACCCTAACCCAAATATAATGGTTATGGAATCCTCCCCCAACTCATGCGGCGTTTACTTCATGCTTACCTCATGTGTTACCACAGTGATTTTCTCCAA
>PGFW01005873.1:32329-50014 GCA_003123925.1 Haematobia irritans
AAGCTCAGTTCAAAAGACTACACTCAAAAAAAAAGTTTACTTGGATCCAAAGATTTGACCTCCTTTAAGGATTTTGGTATTGATCCGAGCTAAGATGAGGGGTTCTTTAAAATAAAGAAATTTTTTTGCGACCTATTTGGCTTTAAATCTAGGATCTATAAAATTAAAATTAGGATACAGATCTCATTTATTGAATTTTCATTCTATTTTTCCGGTGTATTAATAAAGTCAAAACAAATGCCAGTTTAAAAATCCAATTATGGCGATATTCGAGAAAAAAAAAAATATTTCTTAATTCCAAAATACTTTGAACCAAAGATGCTAAATCCTCAAAAAATCTTAGCCTATAATTGAAGCGTTTTTTTTTAACTCTAAAGATTCAATATTTCAGTTAATTTAAGGACGATTCCTTTAAATCAAAAATGTGTTTCTTTACTTAACGAAAATTTGCCTAGTTTAAAAGTCATGCAACTTTTAACGAAGGACGCAAAGTTTCAAAATGATGTGTCCTAAATTTAATAGAAAAAATTTTTTGAAGCAAGATTAACTTTATTATTAATTAAATTTCATTATTTTAAAGAAATTTGTCCTTATAGATGGGTAAATTGTGCATCCTAAAATTGAAGGTTGCGAATCTTTAATATATCACAGAAAAATCAAAATATTCTTTTCAGTGTATGGAGAAGGATCCCAAACGACCAAAAGAGCCGCTCAACCGTAAGATAGTGACAATACCAATGGTCATCCTTCCATTAACTACACTACAATTGTTCATTATTAATTGGACACAAGCTACTATAAAGTAAGTAAACTGCAATTTTATAGATATGATAAGATTGGAACATAATAATACATGCCCCTATGTAGACCAATACTTCCACATGCTACAATAATTGACGTGGAGGACAGGGTTTGCGACCAGCTAAACTATCTAAAGATATTGCAGCCGCAACACAATCTGGCATATGAGACCCCTAACTCAATAATTCTCCTTTGTTGCTAGCATAAAACGGCAAGCCATGAAATGACTGTCATATGCAAATGTAGCGATTAATCTGGGCAAATGGATGATGCAATAGCAATCCTTGAGTTTAGTGAAATTTATAACCCTAAATTTCATATCGGATCTTTCCTTAGCTAGCCATAACCGACTCTCCTTCAACACTGCCTCCATTGGCACTAAAACAGCCCCACCATGATACGATTGATTTCCATCACAATTGCAACAAACACTTGTCCAGATTATTAAAGAGAAAGCTGGGAGATGGATGCTGTGCGCTTCAGTCGTCGTTGTCGTCAATAAATACATAGCTAATTTGCGTACGAATCGAGCTATGATAGAGGCGAAACTCCGAGCTCTGGTTAATGCCTTGACTAGTGTTCGATTTTGGTTAGGGCAGCCAGTGCTATTTGAACATCAAGATTTATTTTCGCTTAATCTCACTAGAAGCAAGGAAATATCAACAATATAAAAGCAGCCCGACTCATTCGCGGTAGTCTAATTGAGGCTTAAGTTCCCAGCGGAACCTGTAGACGAGGGTGTACTCGATAGGATACAAATACAAGCGGAACACATGACTAGATTACGTGAAGCAACGTAACTTGGGTACAGGTACAAGCAAGTTGTGGACTACCATAGGAAACTTCAGCCATGTTGGCATTGTATTGGAGATGGAGACGAACGCGAAGGCTTATTTAAAGAACTTAACGGCTGGCCTGCAGCAGCGTCGTTTAATCAACGGGTCCCTAGAAATGGAAACCAGTCCAGAGATCAGTAAATAGTCGAAATAGGGTCCTCTCAGATTACTGAATGCCGCTTATGTAAGCACCTTCATGTATCATCTTCTAGGAGGAAATTCCTGCAAGAAAGACAACCATGTCAAAGCCCCGGCCTCATTACCGTTTGTCGAATTGAGTCTAACATCCCAGCGGAATCCCGCAGGACCTGCTTGTAATCCGAGTACTAACGCCTCTGTTTCAGAAAAGTGAAGAGATCACTGAAGCAATAGAACTTGGCCCAAGTATGAGAGCAAATCGTAGGTAGTGGAGTCTGTCAAAATGGCACTAGCCAACAGTCGTTTTGTGATATTGCTTTAGCATATTTTTCTCATTGTTTTGAACCTACTAAACACGTAAAATGAGTTTTTAAAAATTTTCTGTCGAATTGGTTTTTCCGAGAATTACCCAAAAAATGATTTTTTGAACTTTTTTTTTTATTTTGGAGGTACACTTACAATTTTGAGCATATCTTTTGCTCGGTGTCATTCCGTTTATAACACAGACAAATATTGGTCTATAGACTACCATGATAATGTACAATATATATGCATTGAGTCTTGGTGAGAATTCTGAGGTCGATCTATCGATGTCTGTCCGCCCGTGCCGCCTGTTTGAAATCCACGCTACTTCCGAATGAAAACAAAGCTATCGCTTGAAGACAAGTAGTTGGACATATCGGACATTTGACGTATAGTCCCATATAAATCAGGTCCCCAGATTTTTGTGCTTACGGAGGCTCTTAGAAGAGCAATTTCATCCGATTCCGGCCTGAAATAGTTACGTTGAAATTAGTAACGTGGTTAGTTAGTGTATGGTCTCTAAATACCATGCAAAAATTAGTCGATCATCGGTTTCATAATTACATATATATAGCCCATATAAACCGATCCCCAGATTTATAAAACTGCGCGGAGCCTCTTGGAGGAGATAAAATTTTCATACCGATCCAAAGTAATTCGATTTGTGTGTGACAGTCTTTTGTATGAAGTTTCTTACGCAATACCATGTGGAGGGTACAATAAGATGCGCGGTTCTGTCCGAACTTACGCCCGCATATATTGTTTTTTGTCTAAAAATATCCCCCATAGGGTAAATGTAAAAATGTTGCACGTTTTGTGGTCGTGTTTTTTCCGAGCAATTTAACACATTCTGTTGTGGCATGCAGAAGTGCGTGTCCATAATATCTAGTCTCACTAACGCCTATTGATCGATCTTTTTAATATATTTTGAAGGCGATCTTTTCATCTATTATAATGTGTTATACAGATTTTCTCTAATCGTACAGATAAAATTCAAACAATCTCATCATAACTGATTTGGAAATTACGTTTTATTTTACTTTCCGGCCTAAAGCACTTGTTTGCCAGCCGTAGATGAAAGAAGGAAGGGTTTCATTTAATCCGTGTTTTACTTTCAATACGCATCACAACAGCGTTGCCTTGTTGTACAGAATGCGATAGTCCCTCCAGTATCTCCATGATTCGATGTCCGGACCATAATCAAAGTGCATGCGGTTATTATTGTTGTCGAATTGGCCATAATTTTCTGGCAATGATTCCAGCGGCGCAAATCGCTCTTCATTAAGGCGTTTTAAAAGGTCTTTATTTGCAGACACAACGGCATTGACTGTGCCCATTCATATTCATTGGTATTTTTAACAACAGGGTGTCATAGCCGACCAATGGGCTTCCGACTTCAACTTACAGCAATAGGGCTAATAGTAAGGTCATTATTTTAAGCCTTTTAGGAGTCGCCTCAAATAAGTTCCTTTATAATGTGTGATAAAATAAGGCCTTTATATAAAAGTAAATACATCAAAAGGCTTTAATGAAGCATGATATAAAAGAGGCCTCTTAATAGGAGTTAAAAATAATGCCCAATTTAATGCTTTTTATGAGGCTGTTTAAAAGGCATTGTTTAATACCTTATAAAGAACATCTCCAAATTTCATATATAAACAAGAACCCAATTTGTGGCAGAATTTTTTAATTTTATTTTGTTAACTATATAAAATTTGTACTATACAAAAATAAATCACCTTCTCATAAAGAACTGATTTTCGTATTTGGAACCGTCTGAATTTCCACATATTGAGGCAGATCATATGGCTTTCTCGGTAAGAAGTGCCGCTAAATAAATTAAGTAAAATTATTAAATTATTATTATAATGTAGATTCATATAAGTAATAAATTCGTCCAAAAAAATATATACTTACCTGCATATTTTGACACTTCAGCTACTTAAAGAAAAAAACAAACACTCGACTTGCTCATAACGAAAATCACAAACCCGAATGAAGAAACACGTGTTGTTTTAATTGTGCAAAATTATTTTTATTCTAACTTTTCGTTTACTATAAACATTTACGGCATTAAGGGCTTATCAAAGTCTCTTAAAGATCAAAGAAGTTGCGCATACGAGAACATTTCTTTTTTTTAAAGCCGTATAATGTCTGTGATGCGTTTGTCGAAAAACTTAATAAATTGAGCTAGCGACATAAGGCTTTTCAAAGGGTCTGCGTAATTATAAGAGCAGCTATGAGATAGATGAGTTTGCTTTTTAAAAAAATCGTTTTATTTTGGCCGTCGTGCAAGTAACACATTGTAATTCACAATACGCAAACAAGGCCTTATTAGGAGCCTTTAAAATGTGTCCTTTAAACCATGCCCAGATACCAATTTTCAAAAAGTCCCACTACAAGTATGTTATGAGAAAGGAATAGCGATCTTAGTAAATAAAGACCTTTTTTCAGCGCTGTTTTTGCAATGAATGATGATTGAGTATCAATGAAACTTTTTTTGTAAAGAAGGAGAAGGTCTACAAAAGGGATTATTTTTAAACCTAACTCGTATGAGTATGTGCCTCTAAAATAAGGGCTCGTGAATGCGTTTAATCGAAGTGCTCTCGATTTACGCGCTGGGAATATTGAGAGTGAGTGAGTGTTAGTGATGTTGCGGGTAACTTGTATGTGTATGCAAATTCAGGATAGCATACGGATATTTCTGAAGGTATGTGCTTGTATTCGAAACATATTGACCAACCTGGCTTAAGTGCATACTGTTTGGGCTAAAATATTTCACTTGGCAACAACGTTCTAAAAACTGAACGCAACTCCCTCGGTCAAATGAAAACATTATGCAGGAATGGAAACATTTTCAACTGTGACGGCGCAGAAAAATATGAAAATAATATTTTAAAATAGTTATAAAATAATGGTCATTAAATTCTAGATCTAATATAGACACAAAGACGGCCTACATGCTTACTCCAAAGGTTTTTCGGCGTGGAATTATTCTCCTCTATAATTCTAGTGAAATTTCAAGAGCTTAAGAGCTTGTCTCTAGTGATTTCATCTGTAAGTAAAATCCGTTCAGACTCGGCTGTAAAAAGGAGATTCCTTGTCATCAAACATAAGAATCGGCTTAGCTACACATCTCTAGAAAAATATGTTGTTCATATGTTCCGATATAAACAAAATGTGTTTCGAGCAAAAATTTTAAAACACAATATATTTAAGTGGCAAACATTGTAAATGTTCTAAACAACCACTAAATGTTTGGGAATATCTATGTTAATGATTGTAGAATATATTATGTTTGGGTTGGGCAAGAAGATGGTTTCATAAAATCCATATGTGTGAATCACAACATGTATAACATTTACAATTTCGACTAACATACATAGTTGTTGATATTTTAATTCAAGGCGACAGAGAGAGAGTAATAGAGAAAGAAATAAGAGATGGGAAACTGGGAAGGTGACGATATATCAAGCATAACACAGCGAGAGAATCAAAAGAGAGTAATTTCTGTGAAACCGCTTGTATGATTGTTTTCGGAAAATGTTTATGATAGGCCAAAAAATTTGATATGCTTTAAGGATCTAAAATATTATTTAATTTGGAAAATAAAGAGAATGGACATTCGTTAGCAAAGAATAGACATTTGAAAAACAATGTCGGCCTTGAGAGCAGCATTTTATGTTATGTATGTGTGGACATTGTGTTTTGTTCTATTCATTTTTTGGCTTTATGGGCACACTTTTTTTCTTGGTTCGTTAAAAGAAATCAGGGGTCTTCATAAAAATAACGAAAGGGCACTATACTCTTTTTAGAGTTGGACAGTAAAATGAAATAAGGAGGAAATAGTGAAAAATTACACAGTAAAATGTATAAAAACAAAGTTTAGTTCCTCTTTATTAATAAGTGTCCCGAGGAGTTGACGACACCATTAAATCTAAAAGCGGGCATTAACGTCGAGTTTTAACAGCTAAAACAAGTTAAAAAGTTTTATATTTCTTAAAATGAATATAAAGAAAAATAAAAGGCATTTAGAGCGATGGTGTTTCTGCGTGCAAAAACTTGTTCACGCCTAAATAAATTTATGTTTTATTTTAAAACTATTTAAGTGTAATGTTTAATCGACTCCACGTTCCTTCTTCTGTAGAGTTTGGAATTTTCCTTCCAAATTTAAGTTTTGTACGCCAAAACCGTTTTTTGTTAACAAAATTAGGTATTTTTCAATAAAAAATATATTATTTTTAATCCAAAATCAGTCATTTCGTTTATACCTAAAGCAAACTGTTACTGACTATAAATCTTTTTAATAACACACATTTCGAAGTTTCATTAATAAAAATTTAATATAGTATATAATATATAAATGTGTAAATAAAAAAAAAGTTGTTTCGGTCGGAGCAAAGGGATTAACCCCACGATCCCTTTGCATGAAAGGCTAACAGCATGCTAAACCACTGCCCTCACGTGGAAACAATATTTATTTTCTGTTAAATAATATTATGTTTCGCATGGGCCTCGTGGCGCTGCAAATATGCTATATATATATAACGTATAACGAGTTAAATTATCTGCTGGTGACTATAAACAGCTCGTAGCCAGGGATAAGTGTGTTGGCTACAAACTGTATGTCCTGACTGATTGATTCTCCGTGGAGTCGAAAGGTAACAATTTAAATAATTTATAAAAAGTGAAATCATTTCTTCAAGACATATTTGTATTAAAGAAAAGGTGCCAGAACGAAAATATTTCGTGAAAGTGAAAGATTACAAGTATTGTTAGGGAGATGAGCAAATGTCTTGGGAAAAATTCTTCCAGCATATAATATTTGGGGCTTCAAATGCTTCCAAACATATAATAATGTTCACATAAACAAACATATTAATGTTTCGGCTAGTATCCAATTATATAATATGACTTCCCCTGCAAATATGTTTGGAACATATGTTAAAGAAGCGATTTTTTTTTAGGGTGCATTGTAAAAGAGGAAATTAACCCACTTGTGGTAAATCACAACGAACTTTGTTGCTCGAACTATTTCAAATTCCTACTTCCAGTTTTTGTTTTAGCCCTTAGACAGTCAGGCCTTTTGTCAAAAATATGACGCATTAATTTCATTTCGATAATAAAATGCAATTTTAGTCGATTGGGAAATGATTAATTTATGGTTATACTAAATTCAACCATTTTATGAATTATTGGTTATATTGTTAATTAAAACAAAACTAAATAAGAAAAGTAAACTCAAGTTTGGTTCTCGTTTTTTTGCTACGGTGCAAAATTATTAAGCGTCTGGAATAAGCCGTATCAAAGATGACGAAAGGATGACGTAGTCTACAAAAATAAAGGATGAACTTTCTAGGTTAAATAATCTAGTAGTATGTAAAGTTCCACCATTTCTTGCAACAAAACCCCCGATTAGGTTGCCGGCCAAATTGGAGTCACAATCTATTAGCCGTCGAATATTGCTGATTGATTACCAAGTTCCACACATTTGTTTGTATTGGAGACAAAAGAGCCGCAGCACTGCTAAGAGAAATGCTGATTTTTGCGGTAGAATCTGGAAGATTTGCTGAGATCATTATGGATCCATCGTTTTCCCCCCAACTACAAAAAGCAATACATTTTGGTTAAGTGAAGAGCAGAATTGAGAAACTATTTGATGGCGAATAAAATTTACGAACCAGTCAGATGTTTGTTGATCAGTTGGCCCAAGTATGGAGGTAGACCGTTGGTTTGTCTTGAAAAACAATGTCTCTAAATTGATGGCGCTTTTCACTTGGCCCGCCAGAAGACTCAAAGATATTACCCGCAGCTCTCACAAACCGCAAGCAAAACGTTTACTTAGCGGTTCTTGTTAGATATTCATAAATCTTTTGCGCTACAAGCGAACAAAATCGAGATCATCCTTGAGACTTTCCAACCATTCTGAAAATTCATTAGATCCCCTTTATCTAAGGTGACGGATGGGGGGTGGTCGTCAAGTAAGTCGCCTGTTCATGTTTTTCAAGTATTTTCGAAAAGCGAAGTACAGATTATACCTATATATACTAAGGCCATATTTCAGTTTTAGAGAGCAACAGCAGACAAGATGAGAATCGACCAACTGAATAGTCTACGTGAGCCTGAAATATTGGCTGCCACTGATTCTGGGAATTACATGGCATGCAACTAAAGGGTGATACGGTCAAAACGGTTTAGCGGAAAAACGCCGTGTAATCGGGTGAAATCGTTTATTTAAAAATCAATTAATTTTTTTTTCAAGTTCATTTAGTATAAAACCAGGAAAACATATTACAGTTTAGGCTTTCGCCTTTCCACATGCCGAAATTGCTGGCCTCAACGCTTGACTCCTGCATAGAATTTTGAGCATGCCGACCGTTGTCCAAACCTTCTTCGCCGCAGAAAGCCAGTTTTCTCCTGAACTGCTGCTCGTACCTTAGCACTTTTTGGTCTTCTCTTTAGGTTCTCGCTTTGACAATAGCCCAGTATTTCTCAATTGGGCTGGAGCTCTGGCCGTGTTTGGGAGGGTTCTGTGTCCTTGGGAACCACCTGCACGTGTGTTGGCTGGCGTAACCCCCCCATAACCTTTTTTGTTCATGGCCTTTTTTAGCCGTATAATGGAAGATTGCCAAATCCGGCAAAACAGTTACGGAACAACCGCGGTGGTTTTCTTCAGGAAAGGCAGCAGATCGTTTATTCAAAACACTCTTCACGATAAAAATTTCTTGTTGACTAGTCCGCGGACAGTCTAGAAAATGCTGGCTTCAATCGCCATCAAGGTACAGTGGCTTGCGAAACCAGATATTTCTTTGCGAACTTTGACAGTTTTTATGTGCTTTTGAAAATATCTGCTACCGTTTCCCCTTCCTTTTGGCGTATAAATAATCCTGGTCCCTGGTGAAGCGCTTGTAGTGCGAGCTTTGACGTAGGTTTTCGTCGTCATTTACCACGGCGCAGTCAAACTTCGTCAGCATCGTCAGTGTACCAGGCCTCCGGGATCAGCGCTTTTGACCGTCGTATTTGTTTTCATCATCTGCGATCTTGGAGTTCACTGACATTTTGTAAAGTTGATAGTCGCGTGCTTGTTTTTTGGCTCGATGCACGGTTGTAGAACGATACACCCAGCTTATTTGCCGGCAATCTCGGAGAGAGATGGTTAGTTTCGGCTTGAAACTACTAAACGCAGCAACTCTCTTTGTCGGTCCTCAGCGGCTTCCGTTTTCGATTTTCCCCCCGATCCAGACTTCCTGGCTGTCGACAAACGTTCCCCCAAACACTTTTAATTACATTTGTAACGGTGATTTGGCAACTTTTAGCGATTTTGCCAGCTTTGCCGTGCGAGTAGCTCGGATTTTGCGCTATGCGGCGAGCAAAATTTTGAATACGGTCTGCTGCATCTTGCTTGGACGGCATTTTGACAACTTGAAGATGATTCAAAAAATCAGAAATAGGAGCTAACATTCTACACACACACAACTTCAAAATGAGGGATGTTTCAGTGTTTTTAAAATGCAAAATTGAAAGAAGTACGTCAAGTTAATATTGACCCAAATTTGACCGTATCATCCCTTTAATACAAACCAGAAAAGGAGTGTGATTAACTCTAACATTTTTCAAAGCAAAAATTTTTAGTCTTTTATATCGAATATTTAACATTTTTACGCAACTCGATTTAAATTGACCCAAATTGTCTACCTAAGTAGGCATGACCGACTGCAAGCGTTTAAAGAGCTTCACTAATAGAAAAAATAGTTCAAAAATCGTGAACGAGACGTTCGAACGAAATCAAAAGGAATGTACACGTTTTGTCAACGGGCATTCAACGATTTCATGAACGCTTTTGTTTTTGTATGGTTAGACGTTCTTATGGCAACTCTGTCGGTGATCAATGTACTGGCGTCCTGTTAGCGGCATATTGAGAAAGACAAGCTAGGTTCGAGTCCATGTAGCGGAATTTTTATGTTTTCAGACTCAAATGAACGGTGGCGTATTCGTTTGACAACGCATAGTGTCAATTTTATCGTTGTCAGATTGACACCGTCTGTCTGAGCGTTTGAATACAAACATGTCTGGTTTGATTCACTTTCATGAAGCGGATCGCTTTAAGAACGTCCACGCCATTCATGACTTTTGCGCTGTGAAGTGTGCCTTAGATTGCCCCACTATGAGGTTAATGCCAAGGATTGCTCTCAGCATTGCACGTTTCAATTATGTATGATTATTGAATTGTCTTATAATTTTTCCACAATCTACTTGTAAGCAGGACTGTAAATAGCAACAGCAATGATACGATTTTGTCATTAGTCTGCGCTACAAGAAGCTTAAAAGCGGCTCCCCGCTTACGCGTGAAGGAGAGTTAATGGAGAGTATAGGGTCTAACCGCCAAGTTTATTTAGCGACATATGGGTAACTTCCAGTGTTGAGAAGTAATGCCTTTTATGATATCACTAAAACGCCTTCCCTTTTGGGAAACGAATAATAGTGTCCGTATCCCCTTGCCTTAAGCTAGTCGCGGGTCCTCTGTTTTAACGTTTTTGCTGTGTTTTAGTTTATGACAATCGTGGTTGATTTTATGCAAAGTTGCCTTAGTTGGGTTTGATTTTAATGAACACACCGAAGCATTATATCAATATACGAACGCAAATGCCAGACTCACCGACAATTGAACCAGTTTTTGTATTGCATTAATATAAGACGATTAAATCTAAATCGCATTTCTGCTTTTTGTTTTGGTAGTAACTTTTTTAATTTTTGCTTTTTTGTTTTTTTGGAGTTATGTAAGCACAAGATATGTTACCTATTGGAATTGTTGTTGGATTTTTGACAGAGTATAATAACACTTTTGCCTAAGTCATGCTTAGAACATATTAGGTTGGTTAGGGTGATAGTGGAGCCAATATTCCAGGCTCACTTGGACTATTCAGTCGGCATTGTGATAACCACAGTGGTGAACTTCTCTCGTATCAATGGAGTGCTGCCCGATTGTTAAGCTCAATGACAAGGGACCTACCTTTTAATAGCCGAGTCCGAATGCTTTCCACTTTGCGTGGCAACCACTTAGGGAAGCTTTGAAACAAACTCAGTTAATGTCACCAGCAATTACTGAGGTGGAATAACCTCACCGTATGAAAAAAACTTTTTGGTGTTTGGTCGAAACTGGGTTTAACCTACGACCCTCTGTATGCAAGGCGGGCATGCAAACCATTGCACCACAATGGCTCCATCGAAATATCGGTTTCCGACTATATGTAGTTCTTCGGAGAGAAATTCTAATGGACCATCATAAAGATGTCCGTCTGTCTTGGATGTCTGTTGTAACAACGCTTCAATAATGTTCTATTTGGTTTTTTTTGAAGAGGCTATATCGACGATGTTTCGACATAGCTGATCGAAACGGAATGAACTTTTTCGGGCATGGATGCACACGATTTATCAGCCATTATGTTTTGAAGTTTTAAAACCAGAGCATCTGAGGTTCATAAAGGCTGTGCAATTTGCTATATTAGTATATCGGTCCATGGTTTATATGCCATATAGACCGATCTCCGATATGACTTCTTGGGAGGCAATGGAGTGCCACAATTTCATCCGAGTGTGCTTTGAATAATTTGATATCTATAATAAGTATTTTTTTTTTTTTTTTTTCGTTTAAGTCAGGTCAGAGCTAGCCAAATTTGGTAATATTATCGGTTCATTTTTTGATATAGGCCCCATAAGAGCCGAGTTTACTCCTTAATCCATTGGATCCATTTTGGAAATAACGTACCAAATGTGTCAGCAGTACACGAAAACAAGTAAAACTATTTTATAGGAAGACATAAACTAAATCTTCAAAATTTCGAAAACTAAAATTGTAACTCCACATTTTAAGATATCCACAAAGCGTCATTGAACACCAGAAAAAATTAGAATGCCCCCGTTTGTACTTTTTAATGCAGGTTCCACTGTAATGAACACCTCTATAGTTGAAAAAATTAACCTAAAAATTAAAGAAGATAAATCATTGCGCGCAAATATGAACCACTTTAACAATACAGTAACAGGTTGCTGATAAGTTCCCCGGTCTAAAAAGAAAACACATTTTTTTTTGTCAAAATTCGTTTTTATTATTCATCATAGTTTCTTCAAGAAGCAATACAAACGATTATAAATGACCTTGCCGAATTTTTGATATCCATTTTGGTAGTACTCCTTCGGTTGCCTCAAAATAGGCCCTCAAGATTCCGCGATCGACCTCTTCATGTGCAGCCAATTTTTTTCCCTGCGAGCATCCTTTGAGGTCTGGGTGGGGAAGCAATTCGAAGCCCAATTCTATGAATTTTGGCCATCGTCTTCAACTGATTGTGCAGGGGCCGTTGTCGTTGGTGGAACCAACACTTTTTTCTTCTTCAATGGGCCGTTTTGTCGTGATTTCGACGCTAAAATGCCCCAATAGCGCCATATAATATCACTTAGTTGATGGTTTTGTCCCTTCTCAAGATAATCGATAAAAATTATCCATGCGCATGCCAAAAAACAGCGGGAAAACAGACCCAATTACTCTGCAGCGGGACTTTTTGAGTCTTCCAGCTTCGGAAGACGGTTCACCGGTCCGCTGTCCACTCAGCCGACTTGTCCGATTGGACCCAGGAGTGTTAGTTGATGGACGCCATGTTTGCATCCATTGTTCACATAGCGTACGGAAATAACTCCGGGTAGTATTACGAGTAACAGCTGCAACAGTTCCGCACAGAATCATCAACCGGTGTTGTTTATTGGGTGCAAATGTGAGCTCGGTCGCGGCACCCATTTTTGCACAGACCTATCCCCGCATATCCAAATATTGAGTGAATGAAATGACCAACGACGTTCTTTGATATCTCCTAAGGGCCTCTGGCTATCTCGATCAATTCATTTAACGGTCATTCAAAATCAATTTGTGATTTTTGAATGTTTTCGTCGGTAAACGCACCTCTTTGGCGTCTACTGCGGTTCACGACTTGTCCTCCGTGATCCATTTCACCACGCTTGAATTGCATACGCAATCAATTTATTGTTGATTTCCTGGGGCAGAGTCCTGGAAACTCATTATCAAGCCCAAGTTTTTTGCTTCCACAGTATTTTTTCCCTTCATATGAAACAGTATTTTAACACTAAATTTTTTTTTTCCCATTTTTCACAATAACAAAGGTTGGATTCACAAAAGAGCTCTTTCACAAACTAATGAGCTTAGTCAGACGTCAAATTTTGACACGAATCAGGTTAGTATATATAAAAATAAAATATGCATGTATCTAGCAATGCGCCACTAATGTGTCAGACGAGGACTTAGTGTCACCTGTAGTTAATTTTACTATTTTTTGTGAATCTGTACGAAATATTTCATTAGATTTAGTTCATATTGACTTAACCCTCGAGTATTTCACAAAATGTTTAGGATATCTTAAAAAACACGGAAATATCATTGGGAATGTGGAAATTTGCAGAAAATAATGAAAATTTCAACTACCAACAAATGTATTTTTTTTAAATAAAAATCAGTTATATTAGTATTAAAAATATACCAAAAAGGTTTCCATTAGTACAAGAGCAAAAAAAAAATCCATCGTAAGCTTACTATAGGAATGGCTTTTATGAATGCCTTCTAGACCTTACTTTGTAGGAACCTTCTTTTCGACCTGTCGTATGGGTTTAAAAAATTTTAAATTTTACTTTAAGCAACTTTAAAATGTCAGATAATGAATAATAATTACCTTCGAAAAAAGGATTTCCTTACGACAACTCAACTTACATACCTACTAAATTTTTCCCCCCCCCCAAAAAAAAAAAAAAATTGCGCAGCCGCAGCACGTTAAGCAATCAGACATCCCTCCTAATACGTCTGTATCGTATCCTAGGTTTAAGAATGGAAACTGTTGATGATACTCCTAACTTTTGTTTTTTTTTGTTGCTGGCAAAACATGATTTGCTAAAACATTCCTTTCCATTTTTTATTTCGCTACATCTTTTATGATGGTTGTCTATCGCAATGTTTACTATAGACTCCTCCTCCTCTTGATGACTTGAAATGTTGTTTCATCTGTCACATGACCCAGCAGCCATCCAGTCAATACAGCAGCTCATAAGAGAAGTCCCTCCTTTATGGTTAAATGTTTATGATTTATTGAATTTTCTACACGGATATGCATGTAGAGGCCATAAGACGAGTAATTTTTCAGAAAGTAGGTAGGAAGGTAACTTGATTGCAGCGATATTTGTTTGGTGTATGTGTTGGTATGAAGAATTATTACCATTACTGAATGTGGCAAGTTTGTGAAATGTTAAAGAAAATTGTAAGCAATCATCATGATGGGATGCATTGCTCCAAACAATCAGACAAATATTTCTGCTGCTCCAAACGCTGCATAGTCCGACCAGAATCCTTTTGGATCATACTCCATTGCTGACATTGCAGTCGCGTCGCTGCTATTCTTATCCAATCAGCTTTTGACATGGCACTAAACGAAAGATGATGACGCTGGAAGATTAAATAATGGAAATGATGATTGGATATTGGAAGGCCATTTTTAGACAGAATTCCTATGGAAAACATAACAAATATCGGTCAGATTATTTGATGATTTCCAGTTTTAAAAATGATTTTGACATGATATTGCTTTGGGATGTTAAGTTTTCGAATGGAATGAAAATGGTGGTTGAAAGAAGGCAAGGGCCATGGAAATACGGACCAAAATTGGAGTTGGGTCGAAAGTTTTATTTTCCCACAACCTAAAATTATTAAAAACCAGCAAAAGAAAAAATTAGAACTCTTCCAAAGGCACAACGCTTTAAAAAAACACTTCCGAAAGATGTCCACCAAGAAGATGTTCATATTTTAACTAACATCAGGAAGTTCTCTTTAATTCATTTTTTTTTTAACTGATTTTTTCATATTTTGGTTATTGGTAAATTTTAATCTTTTTGTTTGAAAAAGTTAAAAAGCAGATTAGGAAATAATAGGAAAAAAAAATGGTAAAAAATTATTAGATTTTTGTCGAAAAAATGCTAGAATCTATTCTAGAAAAATTTCGAAAAATTTTGAGTCAAAGAGCGTTGGAATGCATTAAAAATTATAAAAATTTTTTATTTGCCAAAATATGACATCTTGATGGCAATTCTACATATTCAAGAATACTGAATCCGATCAATCACCGTAAGATAGTGTTGGCAAAATATTCAGTGCAACAGCGTTGAAATGGTGGAGAAACATCCATCCAATGGCAAGCCCATGTCAAATCGTGGCTTCGTGCGCCATATATTTGCACGAACTTCCAGGATCCAAAAGGAATAATTTTTACAATTTTTTGGCGCGCTTTCTTTTGCTGGGAAATACATAAATTTCACATTGCCGGTCAAAAGGAATATTTTCAACAACTTTTTTTGGCGGCTTCTTTTGCTGGGAATATAAAAATTCAATGATTTTTACTGGAAATTTTATGGCTACATAAAACTTTTTTCTGCTGTGTAATTCATGAATTTCTGAGATTTTTTTAGGTAATAGGTGTATTCCAGAATTTAGTTTTTTTTTTTTCAGTTCAGTTAAATTGCCTCATAATTCGAAGATTGTTTTTCTTTGTAAAATCTGGTATAGGACTGAAAAAAATAGAAAGAGAAACAAGATAATGTTACGGCCGTAAGTTTCGGCGCCAGCCGAGAATTATTTACCTCCAACCATGGATTGCGTATAAACTTGTAGCTGAAGAACTGTCATCCACAATCGAATACTTTGGGTTGCCGATAACCTTTGCCGGATGACAAGGTATCTTAAAACTTCGTAATCGTAAAATATTTATACAACGTAGTCCATAGTGGTAATATATTATACTTAAAATGGCCATTCAATACGTATATAATAGTTTGACAAATGTTTCTATAGAAATAAAATTTTGAGCAACATTATTCTTATAGAAATGTAAAATTTGGAACAAAATTTTCTTATAGAAAAATTTTGACGAATAATTTTCTATAAGAAAGTAAACTTTCTTAAAAAATAAAATTTTGCCCAATTTTCTATAGAAATAAAATTTTTGCTAAGAGTTTATATTTTGCTCGAGTGCAAGCATGATTAGAACCGATATGGACTGCAATTTTTGTGTGATTGGGATCGGCTATATATAACTATACGACCGATATGGACCAATTTTGGCATGGTTATTATAAGCGCCAATATATTAATACCACGTTGCAATTTTTCAACCGGATCGGATGAATTTTTGCTCGTTTCCAAGTGGCTCCGGCAGTTAAATTCTGGGGGATCGGTTTTGATAGAGGCCTATAATAATTAATGGCTGATATGGACGCAATGTTCTTAAGAGACTATATACTAATACCGATGTACAAATTTCACCGATCGGATGAAATTTGCTTCTCTTAGAGGACCTCAAACCAAATCTGGTATCGGTTTATATGTGGGTAATATATAATTATGGACCGATATCGGACCAATGTTTGCATGGTTGTTAGAGGACCATATACTAACACCACTTACGAAATTTCAACCGATCGGATGAATTTTGCTCCCAAGAGGGTTCCGGAGTTCAAATCTGGAGATCGGTTTAATATGGGGCCTATATTTATTTTTTTATTTTTTATTAGTGGACCGATATGGCCAATTCTTGCATGGTTGTTAGAGACCATATACTAATCACCACTTACCAAATTTCAACCGGATTCGATGAATTTGCCTCCTTCTAAAGAGGACGCGAGTTTCAAATTCTGAGATCGGTTTTATAAATTGGGGCTATATATATTATGACGCCGATATGGACCAATTTTTGCATGGTTGTATAGAATGACCATATAACTAATAACCATGGGTCACCAAAATTTCAGCCGTAGCGGATGAAAATTTGCTTCTCCGTAGAGCAATTGCAAGCCAAATTTGGGAGTCCCGTTTATATGGGGCTATACGTAAAAGTGAACCGGATATGGACGCAATTTTTGCATCGGTTGTTAGAGATCATATAACTACACCATGTACTAAATTTCAGCCTGATCGGATGAAATTTTGCTTAATTTTAGAGGGCAATCGGGCAGGCAAATTTGGGGGTCCGGTTTATATGGGGGCTATACGTAAAAGTGACCGATATGACCATTTTTGCATGGTTGTTTAGGAGACCATATACTAATACCATGTACCAATTTTCAGCCCGGTAGCGGGATGAAATTGCTCTCGTAAGCAATCGCAAGCCAAATTTGGGAGTCCGTTTTATATGGGGACTATAACGTAAAGCGGACGATATGCCCGTATTTGCAAATATCCATCTGACTAAACATGCAATAAAAACTACTGTGCCAAGTTCAAGTCGATAGCTTGTTTTCGTTCGAATTAGCGTGATTTCAAACATAACGGACGGACGGACAGCACAATGCTCAGATCGACTCAGAATTTGCACTACGAACCCAGAATAATATATACTTTATGGGGTCTTAGAGCAATATTTCGATGATGTACAAAAAGGAATGACCAAAGATTAATATACCGCCATCCTATGTGGAGGGTATAAAAAGTTTCATGGTATCCGTAATTTCGTAAATATTATGTGTAAGTATATATTTTTTTTCAGGGTCAATAGATATACATGTACAC
>PGFW01005876.1:13166-27482 GCA_003123925.1 Haematobia irritans
TCGGAAATATTTGCTTCTAAGACCCCCATAAAGTATATATATTCAGGTCGTGCGTGAAATTTCTGAAGTCGGATCTAGGATGTCAGTCCGGTCCGTCTGGTTGAAATCACGCTAACTTTCCGAACGGAAACAGCTATCAACTGAAACTTTGGCCACAAGTAGTTGTTATGTTGTTAGGTCGGTGAGATGTATTGCAAATGGGCCATATCGGGTCCACTTTACGATAGCCCCCATATAGGACCCCAGATTTTGGATTGCTGGAGCCTAAAAAGAAGCATATTTCATCTCCGATCCTGACACTGAAAATTTCGGTATATGTGTTCGTATATTGTCTCTAACAACCTCGCAAAAATTTGGATCCACATTGGCTTCATAATTATATATAGCCCCAGTATAAACCGATCCCCAATGGTTTGGCTTAGGCGCAGCGGATTTGATCGTAATAGAAGCAACAATCTTCATCTCATCCGCGTGAAATTTCGCGTACGTGGTGTTAGTATATGGTCGTTCTAACAACCAGTGCCAAAATTAGTCCATATCGGTTCACTAGTATTATTATATAGCCCCCGATATATAAACCGTGACCCAGATTTGGCTTGGGATGCCTCAAGAGAAAGCAAATCTTCATTCGATCGCGTCTGAAATTTCGGTACACATCGATTAGGTAGTCATGGTTCTAAACAACCATGCCAAAAATTGGTCCATACTCGTTCCTTAATTTATACTATAGCCCCATATAAACGATCCTATCGCCAAATTTGGCCATGGGAGCCTCCTTTAAGAGGAAGCAAATTTCTTCCGATCCGTCTGAAAATTTGGTACGTGTTGTGTATATGCTTGGTTATTAACGACCGCAATTTGGTGCCATCAGGTCATAATTAATATTATAGCCCCCAATAAACCGATCCCAATTTCTTGTCCCGGAGCCTCTTGAGAGAGAAGCATATTTCATCCGATGCCGGTAAATTTTGGACATGGTCGTTTAGATATGATGGTCTTCAACAACTCATGCAAGATTCTTGGCATACTGGTCATAATTACAATATAGCCCCCATATAAACCCGATCCCACCGATTTTCCACCGGAGCTTTCTAAGCAGAGCAAAATTTCATCCGATCGTGAAATTGGACAGTGGTTTAGTATATGGGTGCCTACAAAACACCCGCAAAATTGAGTCGAATTCGGTCCATAATTATATTATAGCCCCCAATATAAATACTCCCCAGATTTGGACTTCCGAAGCCCTTTTGAGGAGCAAAATTATCCGATTCGACGTAATGTTATATATGGATCCAAAAACCATTGCATGAACTTCGGTTCATATCAAGTCCATAATCATATATAGCCCCCCATATAACCGATCCCCAGCATTTGTCCTCCGGTGCCTTTTGGAGAAGCAAAATATTTTCATCCGATTCTGATTGAAATTTTGTACGCGGTTTTACTATTTATTTTTTTTTTTTTTTCAATATTATTTTTCAACCCATGAAAAGTGGTCCATATCAGTCCATAATCATATATAGCACCCATATTAACCGATCCCGATATTTGGTTTTGGTACCTCTTGGATGAGCAAATTTCATTCCGAGTCAGTTGAAATTTGGTTACATTGTGCTAGTATATGCGCCGTTACAACCATTGCCTAACTTAGGTCCATATCGGTCTATATTATATTAAAGCCCCAGTTAAATCTATCCCCATCACACAAAAATTGGTCCATATCAAGATTCATAATCTGTATATAGCCCCCATATAAGCGACCACCCATCTTATTTCAATTCGGCTCCCTACGTTACCGTGCAAAAGTACCATGTCGATTTCGTAATCTATTTGTTAGACTTACATACCTTCGTCTGATATATGATCATGTGTGGACTAACTCACAAATTTAGAAAACGATTAAGATACCACAACCCAAGTAATTCGATTGTGTATAACTGTCTTTCGTTAGACCCCCCCCCCCCCCCTAGGAGTTACACGCAATTCCATGGTTGAGGGTACATAAGATTCGGCTGGCCGAAACTGTACGGCCGTTTATTACTTGTTTTCTATTATTTAATTTTTTTTTTTTTTCAAAATTTAATTATATATGTATTTATTACATCGTCAGATGTTTAACATTTTTAATCCTGTACTGTAATTAAAGATTTTACTTGTCAATAAAATGAAGTGAAAACAAAATGCTGTTTCGTTGTTTTTAACAGGCTCGTTAAAATAGCCTCGCAAATCTCAGGTATAAGAATTTGGAGATCATTGAGAACATTTTGTAGTTAAGCTTTCTAGGAAATCTGGAAACCAGACACAAATGTTATTCTGTCCATCGCCGTGATCTTTCATGATCCGTGATCCTTGCCATATTGACATCTGGATATTTAGTATCGAATTGTTCATTTATTTAAGAAAAAATGACACTCTCACAAAACTTTTATAATTTAAATGGAAGCATTGTTGACATTACCATTAAAAAATCCATAAGAATTTCTATAATGAGGACATTTCGTTAAACATTCCATTACAGAAAACATTATCGCAAATTTCTTTAGCGGACTCACTTCAGTAAATTTGGCATTTCACTCTCACACACATTTAACTTACGCTTACGCGCGATCTTCTAATAATCTTTTCTGATAAATTACACCACTTAAACTTTGGTGAACAACCGAGCGCATAAGTCATCTGCACTTTGGAATATTGAAGCCAAAAAAATCCTCAATGCAATGTCACTTGACGCAACAACCAGCTAAGTAGCACACAAACCAAGCCACTTCTAAAACGGACCAAGGCAATGGAAGTGTGGAGTTTTCATTACACCAAAACTAAGATGGCATTCTAAGATTACATTGAATGGTATGAACGCAATTTTTTCGGTTGGACCCATCTTCAACTCAAGTTAAAATGGAGACCGGATAGAGCCGGTAGGAGGTAAACAAACCGAAAAATGCGCAAAAGAAGTTATGATGCATTACTTATCATGCAAGCATCGGAATGCATGCCTCAGTGAAAGGATTAATGCTGTTACTCCAGAACAAACAATGGGAAAAAGGAATCCATACTCTAAGTCAAAAGGTTCCTACGCGATTGATGAGTAATGGTTTCGAATATGGGAGACCAGAAGAAAATAATACGACAGATGGCACAAGTGTGAAGGTTAAGGTGTAGAGACACGCTTTGTGTTCACTTTGGTTTGATAACTTTAGAGAGCTACAAAGGATCCGTGTCCTATTGTAGTTTCTCTTATGCATTCAGAGGACGTGCAAATTAGGTTTCAAATGCCAAGTTAAAAAGGGTGTTGTTCTGCTATGTATAACAGAAGTATTAAAAATGCTATTTAATTCTTTGATGTGCTGAAGAAAACTAATATCGCATTTATACAGGAATGAGCCACAAGACACTATTTTTAATACCCTCCATCATAGGATGGGGTATATTAAATTTGTCATTCCGGTTTTTTGTAACACATCCGAAAATATTGCCTTAAGACCCCATAAAGTATATATACTTCTGGGTCGATGGTGAATTTGAGTCGATCTAAAGCATGATTCCGTCCGTCCGTCCGTTCCGTCCGTTGTTGAAATCACGCTTAACTTCCGAACGAAACAAGCTATCTAACTGAAAACTTGGCACAAGTAGTTTGTTATCGATTGTTAGTCGTATGTGATATTAAAATGGGCAATATCGGGTCCACTTTTACGTAAGCCGCCTTCATTATAAAGCGGATCCCTCAAGAATTGGCTTGTGAGAGCTCTAACAGAAGCATATTTCATCCGATCGGCTAAATTTTGGTGACATGGTGTTGTAATGCTCTCAACAATCGTGCAAAAATTGGTCAAATTTCGGTACATGATGTTGTATATGGTCTCTAACAACCGCCTGGCAACAATTGGTCCACATCGCGATCATATATATATAATGTTAGCCCCAAATAAACGATCCCCAGATTTGGGTTGCGGTGCGTCAAGAGAAACAAAATTTCATCGATCCACCTGAAATTGGTACATGATGTTGCGTAGTATGCGTCTCTAACAACCATGCCCAAAAATTTGTGTGCACATCGGTTCATAATTCATATTATAGCCCCCATATAAAACAGATACCAAGATTTGGGTTGCGTTGCGTCAAAGAGAACAAATTTTTCATTCCGATCCACCTGTAATTTGGTACATGTGTTGGTATTATGGTCTCTAAGAACCATTGCAAAAATTGGTGCACATCGGTTCATAAATATAACTATATAGCCCCCATATAAACCGATCCCCAGATTTGGCTTGCGAAGTCTCCAAGAGAAGAAAATTTCATCCAATCTGGTTGTAATTTGGAACATGGTGTTAGTATATGATCTTTAACAACCGTTGCCACAATTGGTCCATATCGGCCCATAATTATATATAGCCCCCATATAAAACGTTCTCCAGATTTGACCTCCGGAGCCTCTTGGAGGAGCAAAATTCATCCGATCCGGTTAAAATTAGGAAACGTGGTGTTAGGATATGGTCGGATGACGAACCATAACCAAAATTGGCTCCAATCACACAAAAATTGGTCCATATCGATTCTATCATGGTTGCCACTAGAGCCAAAAATAAATCTACCAAAATTTTATTTCTATAGCAACTTTTGTTCAATTTAATTTCTATAGAAAATTTTGTTCAAAATTTATTTCTAGAGAAAATTTGTTAAAATTTTTCTATTCGGTTCATTAATAAAATTTCATCATTGTCAAAATTTTATTTCTATAGAAAATTTTGTCAAAATTTTATTCTGTTACGAAATTTTGTTCAAAATTTTTATTCGGTTTCATTAATCATGGTTGCCACTCGAGCCAAAAAATAATCTACCAAGATTTCTATTTCTATAAGGAAAATTTTGTACAAAGTTTATTTCTAAAACTAGAAAAAATTTGTTAAAATTTCTATTTCTCTAGAATTCTTGTTTCTAATAGAACACTTTTTCACACGCTTTAGGCTTAGGTTAGGTTATGTGCAGCTCAAGCTCACTTAGACTATTCAGTCCATCTGTGAATACCAACAGTGGTGAACTTCTCTTATCACTTGTGCTGCCCGATTCCATTGTTAAGCTCAATGACAAGGACCTCTTTTATAGCCGAGTCACGAACGGCGCTTCCACATTCCAGTAGAAAACACTTAGAGAAGCTTTGAAACCCTCAGAATGTCCCAGCAATACTGAGGTGGGATAATCCACCCTGAAAACCTTTTTTGGTGTTGCGCGTCGTAAGCAGGACCTTGTTGTATGCAAGGCGGGCATCTGCAAACACGGTGGCTTCCCAAATTTTTGTCTAAAATTTTTCACTTCTATAGAAATTTGTGAAAATTTCTGATTTCTATAGAAAATTTTGTTAAAAAATTTTTCATTTCTGTAGAAATGTGTCAAATTTTAATGCTACTTTGTCAAAACTGAATCTATATACGTATTGGATCGATTTCTTTTTTGATTTTATATTATTAAACACGTACTGGACCTTTCATACATTTAGAAGATGGGTTGCTAGGAGGTTTTTTTTAAGATACCTTGCCATCGCAAGCTTACCGCAACTTACAGTAATTCGATTGTGGATTGCAATGTTTAGAAAAGTTTCTACGCAATCCAATGATGGGGGTTACATAAGCTTCGGCCTTGGCCGAACTTACCGGCCGTATTATACTTGTTTCAGTGTACGTAATATGTACATACACATGTATGTATTACAATAAGCATATTCATATTGAAGAACAAGCTGCATAAGACATTCAAATGTAAATTAGTCTGTAGGGGACTTTTAACCCTTTTCACTCACCGAAAAAAACCTAAGATAAAGCATTTATTTTTTCTTCTTTTTTACTTGTACTAAACAGATGATGAACAAAAATTGTCATTTTGAAAACCTACCTCAATTACTTCAAAAGCTATATGAGCTTGTTCTGAGAAACTTGATTCTTGAATTGTGACCAAATGGCCTTGCGAAAATAAAGCGCTTTTTTGGGCCTATAAATCTCTCAAAGTGTGAGGAAAAATACACAAAAGAATATCCGTTAAAAAGTAATTCAGCTATAGTTTTGTATAAATTGCTCTTTTACTAGAAACATCAGTACAAAAATTGTCCCAAATTTTCGTTTTTTTCGTTTATGTAAAAAGTTTATAAAAATGTAAACCCACCAAAATTATATAGCTTATTTAGATGAAAGCCTCTACTAGAATAACATTCGAAAATAAATTTCGAAACTTAAGTGGGGAAAATAGAATTTTGTTGATCTTTTTCGAATGTCTTCTAAGTGACATCAGTGTGAAAGGGTTAATTTGGTTTAGTTTAGACGTTCTTCTTGGCAAAAATATCGATAAGAACGTGATTATAGGGTCTTCACACATAAAAAATATAATACAATAACATATATCACACATTGATCATCTATTTGAAAATCGCTGTTCTCTTTCATGTAATTGCCCAAATTTTATGAGGAAAAGATCAATGTTGTTCCTTTCCAAACCATCTTTACGATAAACACAAGGCCAACTAAATTGAACTTTTTATACCCTCCACCAATATTGGGGGGTATATAACTTGTCATTTCGTTTGTACCAATCGAAATATTCTCATAAGAGACCCAGCAAAAAAAAAGTGTCGCTAAAAAAGTAATGAAAATGTTCTTTTTGCATCCGGAAGTGAGTGCAAATTGAGCGATTAATTTAACATGGGCTTGTCAAGCTCTCGCCGGGTGTTGAGGCGAATTCAGTGTTTTGGATGTGAATTAAGAATTTTGTAATTTTGACAAATATTTTTTTTTTTAATTTTATTGATTTTTTAATGCATTATAACGCGTGTCTAGAACTTTTTGTGATCAAATATCTTCATAAAAATCAAAGTTTTCTACAAAGATTTTAACATTTTTTTCGGCTAAATTTTAATTAATATACCATATATTAATTCTTAATCTGTTTTTAACTCCAAAACACTAAAAACCACTAATAATTTTGTAAAAGCGAGTTATTAAAAGCAAATTAAAACCTCAATGAACTTCCTGTCAGTTAAAATAAAGAACACTTTGGTAGAGCTTTTTTGAAGTTCTTTAAAAGTTGTTGCCTAGAATAACTTCTAATTTTCTAAAGTATATCATATTTTGTGTCGTGGTGATACGTCGATCTAAGCATTCAGTCCGTCCGTTCCGGCTGTTCAAATCACGTAATTTTCCAAACGCAAACACGCTTATCGACTTGTTAGTTGTTATATGATGTAGGATCGGATGGTTATTGAAAATGGTCATAATGGATCACTTTTACGTTTTAGCCCCATTGTAAAACCGACCCAAGGCTTGCGGAGCCTCTATAAAAAATTAATCCGATCCGTCTGAATCATCGTCCAAATGTCCTGGTTAACTATAACATGCAAAAATTTGGTCGACAATCGGTCTCATAATATATGTATACAGCCCATATTACACCGATCCCGACAGAATTGCCGTTGCGTGAGTCCCTAAGAGATGTCAAATTTCATACCGACCGGCTGAAATTGGTACATGGTGTAAGTATTGATATATATTAAACCGATCCCCGAGATTTGTCCTACCGAGCTTGTGGAGGAGCAATAGTGTCATCCGATTGTTGAAATTTTGGAACGTGGTGTGTTAGTATGCTGGTTCTCTAAACAAACACGCAAAGTAGTGGTCCATAGTCGTCGCATAATTATATTATACAGCCCATATAAATCGTCCCCAGATATTGAACTTACAGCCGCTTGGAGGGGCAAATAGTTCATCCGATCCGGTTGAAAATTTGACCGTGGTGTTAGTATTTTTATGGCCGCTAATAACGCATGCCAAAATTCCGGTCATATGCGTCCTATAGTTATTTATAGCCGTGCCAAATAACAGGAAAAATTGGTCCATATCGGTTCATAATCATGGGTTGCCACTTTGACAAAAAAAACTAGGTCACCAAATAACAAAAATGTTCTCTGTTATGTGTTGTCATAGGATATTTTTCATTAAATTTTTTACCAATACTAAACACGAAAGAAATGAGTTTAGAAACAAAATTTCTTGTCGATTGGTTTCGAGATTTGATCAAATGTTTGAACTTTTTGTTGTAGATTTTTGGAGGATACAACTACAATTTGAGGCATGATCTTTCGTCTCTTTTGACCTATTACACCTAGCTCAGATAGATTGGAAAATGAAGCCGTCTACAAACATACAGATTTGCAAGACGGATATAAGATATTGGATGTTCGGCGGCTTAAAAATTGTAAAACTTTGATGTTGTACTAAAAAATATACACAAAAAATAAAACATTTTGGTTTTTTATAGCGTATAAGCTAAATTTTTACAAATGAACAAATTAAGCCCCTTACTTAAACGAAAATCTAAGCAACAATAGCGGACTTTATAAAAATTCCAAATCAACGGCATCAATCGGCGACTGTTGCCACATGGCAAAAAGTACAGTATATCGTTTGTTTCTAGTCATATTTTTTTGGGCGTTATTTGCGGTCTTTACAAAGAAGCCGTATATGTGTGTTAAGATTTTGTTAGGTAAGGCTTATTCTAAATTGACTTTGTTATGCGTCGTGTGTTATATTTTATATGAATTTTATATGGTTTTTCTGCCAATTTTACATGAAAAAAACGCCGTTTTTTAGTAAAAGGGAATTAATAAAAACCTAATTTTGACAAAAAAATTGGTTTTTTCTTTGTTAAGACCGGAGACTTATCAGCCAACCTGTTATGTGATTTGGCATCTTGGGGTCTCCCCCTCATGGAATAGTAGCCACCTATTGGCAATTGGTATACGATAAACAATATATGCTTCGTACCTATTAAAGCCTATACCTCGTTATGATAATCAATAGGACCTCCTAAGAATTTAACTGACAACAACAAAAAGTGTTTTTTATATTGGTGTTTAAATTCTGCATTTTTTATTCAACATCAACTCTTTAAGGACTAACTTATACTTAGAGGAAAGCCCAATATTAAGAATTTTAAGATATTTTCCAATTCGAAAAATGTTACCCAACACAGAACGTTGATTATGCATGTGCACTATAGTGGGCTTGGGTAGAGAATTCTTGACGCATTGGTGATGTGTCGGATGCGACGACATTCGTAACTGCGAAAAAGAGCATGACCGGTTCCCAAAAGATTTTGTCTTTATATTTAACAATTTTTCGTATTGATGTCCGAGCCATAAGAAGCGAGAATACAATATGGTATACTCAAGAGCCGTATTTTTAAAAATTGGGTTTGTGTATCTGCCTTCATAGAACAGAATTTTAATTTTTCGTTTTTTTCAGGCTTTTTTCTTATTATGCCATCAATAGTCTTTTAAAAACGACGTTCAACGACAATTTTTCGTTCAAATTTAGACCGGCTTCCAGTTAGAATTTATGCTATGTTCACAAGCGTTAAAAAACGTCTTTACAAATAATAGTGTTGAAAAAACATAGTCTTGTTATAGAGGATTTGCTGCCTGCGGTGGACTGCAGAACGCGGCGAGCCGGCAGTACACCAGCATCATTCGCGGGGGGGCCAAAATTCTTTCTGTCTAAAGCCCTTCCCCAACTGTCTTCCCCCCTCCTCTCTTTTCCGTATCCCTCTCTCTATAAGTCAAATATATTAAATAAGGACAAATTAACCCCGGACCTGCGCATTATTTATACTTGTTGAAATGAAACTTTATATTAAGTGTGTGTCCTTCTCATGCACAGGCACAAAGTTTAAAGCAATTCTATTTTAAAATTCTGATATTAAAAGTCAAGTTGACCTTAGCAAAACTTTTTCTTTCATGTTATGATACCATTTTTTAGTCAAATCACTTAATATAAGGACAATACGACTCATTGAAAAGTTTAACTTTGAAAAGAAAAAACTTATAGAGAAAAAGTCGTCTCTATGCTAAGCAAATTGCATTCGTATTTAAGGACATGAAATCTTTGGCCTCACGACATATTTTTTCTGTATACTTGTCATCGTGTCTGTGTAACAAATATTACAATCCACTATATGGCCTCGCAGAGAAAATACAATTTCCATTGTATTTAAATGAGATAGGTCCCGTCTCCAACATAAGGCCAAAAATTTTCCCTTTCGAGATAGGAAATAAAGCCCCAAAATATGAGAAAACGCCCCAAACATATAAGTAATAACGTAATAATACTTTTAGCATGGAACTGATAATTCTTTGTTCGAAACTAATATTTTATTTAGAACTAAAATCAATTGAATAAAGGGTGATACGGTCAAATTTTGGTCAAGGGAAAACGCGTGTAAATCGGTGAAATCGTTTATTTAAAAAATCAAATTAAATTTCTTTTTCAAGTTCAATTAGTATAAAATTCAGGAAAAATATTCAGTTAGGCTTTCGCTTTTCCAAATCCGAATTGGCCGGGCCTCACGCTTGACACTCTGCCATCAGATTTTTGTAGCAGCCACCTTGTTCCAGCCTTCTTCGCCGCAGAAAGCCAGTTTTGCCTTGAACTGCTGCTCGCCTTAGCAGTTTTTTTGGTCTTCTTTAAGGTTCCGCTTGACAGTAGCCCAGTATTTCTCAATTGGGCGGAGCTCTGGCGTGTTGGGAGGGTTTTGTCCTTGGGAACACACCTGCACGTTTGTTTGGCGGCGTACCACTCCATGGCCTTTTTACCGTAATGGCAAGATGCCAATCCGGCCAAAACAGTACTGAACAACCGTGTTTCTTCAGGAAAGGCAGCAGACGTTTATTCAAACACTCTTTCACGTAAATTTCTTGTTGACAGTCCCGCGAAGCTATGAAAATGCTGCTTTCAAGTCAAGGTCCAGCATGACTTGCCAAACCAGATATTTCTTTGCGAACTTTGACAGTTTTATGTGCCCGAAAATATCTGCTACCTTTCCCCTTCCTTTTGCCGTATAAACTCCTGTCCCTGAAGCTGCTTGTAGTCGGCTTTGACGTAGGTTTCGTCGTCCATTACCAACGCAGTCAAACTTCGTCAGCATCGTCGTGTACAGCATCCGGGACCGCGCTTTGGCGTATTGTGTTTATCATCGCGATTTGGAGTCACTACCTTCTTGTAAGTCGATAGTCCGGCTCGTTTTTTGGCTGCGATGGCACGGTTATAGACGTACACCCAGCTTATTTGCGCAGCATCTCGAGAGAGAGGTTAGGGTTTCGCGCTTGAAACTACCGGCAACTCTCTTGTCGTCTCAGCGGCTTCCGGTTTTTCGATTTCCCGCCCGACCAAGACTTCCTGGCTGTCGACAAAGCGTTCCCCAAACACTTTAATTACATTTGTAAGGGTTGATTTGGCAACTTTTAGCGATTTTGCCAGCTTTGCGTGCGAGTAGCTTGGATTTTCGCGATGCGCGAGCAAAATTGGACGGCTTGGACGGCATTTTGGAAAACCTGAAGAGTGAATTCCAAAATCAAAATAGGAGCAACATTCTACACACACACACACCTTCAAAATGAGGGGTGTTCAGGTTTTTTATATGCAAAATTGAAAGAAATACGTCAAGTTTATATTGACCAAATTTTGACCGTATCACCCTTTAAGCCAAATGTTCAAACACGTTTATATTGTATTTAATATATTATATTTTATTTAATCGTCCAATTCATATCATAAAAACTAATAACATTAGGCAACTTAAAAATATGTTTTTTTTGCTCCCTGAATCATATTATGCTCGTTTATGAATATTATATGCATACACTTAAAAATATTATGTATAAAATTTTAATTCCAAACATATAATTTTTACACCAAAACATCGTCCGCTTAGAAGGCATATACTAAACAAGTTTTCTCCTCTAAGAGACTCCAGAAGTTAAATCCGGGGATCGGTTTCTATGGCGCTATATATAATTATGGAATGATATTGTGAAATTTTCGCATGAATATTAGAAGACATCACATACCGAATTTCAACGGGATAGGATGATGATTATGGACCGATATGGACCAATTTTTGCAATGCTATTATAAAAAGCACCTCTAGGGGTCTCCAGAAAAAAAAACCATTCCCCAGTTTATATGAGAGCTAAATGGAGTGCTCCGATATGGCTCATTTGCAACACTCTCTGACCTACATCATAATGAACTACTTGACCTAAGTTTCAAACTTGACCTAACTAGACCGACTCATAACTTCACCATGACCAAACAGAATTGAAAATTTATGAAAGTTGTAACAAGTAAGGAAAATCTTAAGTCGGTCGGGGCCGACTATGCAATACCCGGCAAAAGTTTTTCAAAAAGCACCAAATTGCCTTTTTAGTGCCTTTTAAAAAGAGCACCCACTTGGTGCTTGCTGGCATTTTCATTTAGTGTTTTTGGTGTTTTTTTCAATTTGAACAGTATTAAATTTAATTGGCGATATCTTTTCATACAAAAATTCGGATTCGACTTTCAAAAGCTAAAGAAAACTTAGAATTTGATTGTTAGGAAGGTGGTGTTTATTCTTATTTTAATCAATATTAGTATTTGGGGTACTCTTTAGAACCAATTTTGCGCAGGCATACTTATACTTGGTAATAGGAGTTTTTGCTGGAAAATGTCTAGTGACGAGTACCGAATTTACGAAATTGATAAATATGTAATTAAAAACGTTTATATTAAATTCACAAAAGTACTCATAACTGAAATAAGAAATAGACTCCCTCTTAATATTAATATTTCCAAATTTAATGTCGAAAAAAATGTTCTTCTCCTCTAAAAAACATATTTAGAAATTTGACATTACTGACCCAAGTGAATTGAATGAAAGCATTCAAAGAGTTCAAGGTGTACACTGGAATAGAGGTCCATAATTTCAAAAAATTAAAAATGTGTCAAATCAATACACGAAATCTTAAGATAAGATTACTCAAATGCATCTAAAATAATCTTAGGAAGTGGTTTTTTTTTTAGTAGAGCATTGAATTTTGTTGGCTTTAGTGTTTTGTGGTGAGGTGGTATGTTAGATTTATAATACATTTTGGTGTTTTTTGCCTTCGGGAGTTGGCATCACTGTATCAAATACCAACGAATACTTATCCGAAACAATCTTGAGAAAGAGTACAACATGGATTCTGTTCACTTAATTCCGTGATGTCGAAATGTAGCCTCAACGTGTAAGAACCATATGGCTGGTTCTTACACGTTGAGGCTCCAAAATTCTGGAAGTTTCGCGATTCATGCGGATTCAATACCTATATTGTTTGCACGATGACTGTTGTTGTTTGTTGAAATGTTTTCTGCTGGCATTATCGAAATAATCTTTTTTAGGGGTCATTGTAGGTATTTTCTACAATTTAAATAAAAGTAATGTATTTCGAATTTCTCACATTTCAAAAACGAAACTAAAATTTATTTTAAAAAATTACAACTCATTTTTTTCACCAAATCCAAAGCATGTTATATTTTAATATTTTAAAAAATAACAAAAATAAAATAGAAGTGTTGGGAGGTAGTTTCGCACAGTCACATATTTCATATATGTATGTATGTCACACACTTCCCTTAACGATAGCCGTTCTGTATAACAAGCCGAAAACATATATCATGGAGAGTAATTGTTTTTTGTATTTCTCGAACTACACGTTGTACATGGTGTACTCTATGCAGTTATGTTCTCGCAACATAATCGACGTGATTACTCTGAGTACACTTCAATAAGAGCGTAAGAGGAATAAGTATTTATTGGTAGTGAAGACATCAGAGTAACAACAGGAAGTTATTCGTAGCTTTTGGAGCTGTCTCTTCATCAAAATGTGTACCAATTATTTTGCGACTCTCTNGTTGAAATGGGCTAAGATTTTGTTTATGTGTGTTTGTTTTGTTGAAATTGCTTTTTATTTTACTCTTATCATTATTTTGTTGTGTGTTTTTTGTTAATAAATTTTTATTAAACCAAATTGGCTCCATGTATTACAATTTTTTTGTGCTGAAGATAGTTATTACTCAAAATTTTTAAAGAATCCCGGATTCAATATTTTGAAATCCCGGGATTTATAATACTCAATCCCGAATGACACCTCTACTGCAAACGTGATTGTTTTCTTATAGATGCATGCCATTTGTGTGCATATTAGGGCTGTCACCCGGGACAAAATCCCGGGATTTTCGGGACGGATTAACGCAAGTGTACGAAAATATACCTAATATAATCAAAATCCTTAAAATGTTTTGCTTAGTAAGATAGCGATATAAAATTGGGTATTAATTTATTTTTGTCATAATTTTTTGTTTTTCTTTTCTTCATATTGTTCAGTTGGACTTGCTGTTCGTTAAGTATGAAAATAATTTGTAATTGGTTTTTAATTAACTCTTTAACTCTTTTGTTATTTTTTTGTTAATAAAATTGATTTAAACT
>PGFW01005885.1:10038-24469 GCA_003123925.1 Haematobia irritans
GATGGATTTATCATTTACCGAAGAAAGTGTTAAATTGGAATTTTACGATGAAATTCCAGGAACTTCAAGGTGCATTGAGCTCTACAAGAACCGAGGGAAATAAATCTGGAGAAGATTTCATTGAATCTAATATGGAAATAAGTTTAGAATGTTCTAATGAAACGGAGTGCAAAGAAAAAAATCGTAGGATTTCTAGAGATCTAAGGAAGGCTAAAGGTAAAAATCAAATCATGCAACAAAAATTCAGCGATTGCATTGTGGTAATAGATGATGAGGATAATGACAAAGTTGTAGAAATTGATGATGGCCATGACAATACTGAAAAACGGGATACCGAAAAAGAGGGCATTGTGGCTATTGTTGAGAGTGAAGAGAATTAAAGAAAGGAATAATCAAAATGCCAATATTGTCAAATTCAATAAAGGCATATCCCATAATTCAACACCTTTACATGGCGAATTGGCCCAAAAACTTCCAAAAGATGTCGTAGTGGGATCGATGGATTACCGGTTACAGAAAATAATCAAAAAAGGAAAAATACTAGATCCTGCAAGGAAAAAAGTGAAGTCGAAGACTGTAACAAGTCTAGCAAAAAACTACGTTTAATCAGTGGCTATGATTTTGAAGATTCCATTGAGATTCTTAATGAGGAAACAAAAGCTGATAATGCTAAAGAGGAAATCCAAAATACACATAAAAGAAAATTAAATTTAATCCATACGAATAATAAGGAAAACTCCAATGAAATTTTGTTGGGGAAGAAATAAAACCGAGAATGATTGAAGATAACACAAACCAGATACAACTGATCGAGATTCCTGTTGCAACACTGATTCAGATGATAAAGACATAACCGACCCAAATATCCATAAAGACCAATTTGATAAACTGTGAAGATAGAAATAGATGATTATATATGATTGATCTGCCTACCACTAGACAAAGAAGAAATGTTCGGTAAATGATAAATCCATCGAATTATCTTGGGTAGCTAAATCATTAGAGATATTCCCAATTGCATTCTCTTGGAAATTAGCCATACTTTTCTTTTCATTTTGTTCAGTCTTTCTTCTTTCCCTTTGCTCTGGAATCCCAATAATCTCCTTCTCTTTCAATTTAGTTTGGGCTTGCAGTACTAGCTCATGGAATGCATGAAATTTATAAATTTGATCCCAGCATTTTTTACAAATCCGTGTGAAATGTTTTCCATTTTCGTTTTCTAAAAACTAATAGAACGAATTTTAAGATGAGTTTGTGATTTTTTGCTTGCTGCCCTTGCTTATTTCAACTCACCTCCAGAGTAAAATATTTAACCACCAATTCAAATACTTCAGTCCTTAGTCCGTCTCCGTCAAATAGGGAACGATAAAGTCTAAAGCCAGTTTTTAGACAAAGCCGACAAGGCATTTTTTTCGACATTTTTCTAATGCATTAAATATTTTTACCAATGAATGGGAGGGGGGATAATGTCATGGAATGACAAAATGTTTTGCGATTTTTATTCATATACGAAAACTGAAATGAACAGAAAATATATTTGCATTAATTTTTAGTCTCTTTCTGGTCGAAGAGGAAATGTGGCAATTATAAATCTCATGGAAAGAAGAAAGAAGAGGAAATGTGGCAATTATAAATCTCATGGAAAGATCAAAGGGAGCGAAACTCACAACTCAATAGCCTTCTGACATTGTCATAAACTGCCATTACCATGAGCTTCAATAACCATCCACTGTCTTGAACATTATATCAAAATCCAGAATAATGTGGCCTTTAAATATTTTTAGAAACTTGAAAATCGCCTGGATCTGATGGAATTGCATGGAATTATGCGCAATCGCACACATACTTGTGCCATTGCGCATAATGACAGAATTTTCTATAGAAATAAAATTTTGACCAAATTTTCTATAGAAATAAAATTTTGACCAAATTTTCTATAGAAATAAAATTTTGACAAAATTCTCTAGAAATAAAATTTTGACAAAAATTTTTATAGAATAAAATTTTGGCAAAACTTTTCTATAGATGTAAAAATTTTCTATAGATACAAAAATTTGACAAAATTTTCTATAGAAATAAAATTTTGACAAAATTTTTTATAGATATAAAATTTTGACAAAATTTTCTATAGAAATAAAATTTTGACAAAATTGTTTATAGAAATAAAATTTGGCAAATTTTCTATAGATTAAAAATTTTGACAAAATTTTCTATAGAAATAAATTTTCTATAGATAAAAAAATTTTGACAAAATTTTCTATAGAAATAAAATTTTGACAAAATTTTCTGATAGATATAAAATTTTCTATGAGATAATAATTTACAAAACTTTTCTATAGATAATAAAATTTTACAATTATTTTCTATAGATATAAAAAATTTTGACAAAATTTTCTATAGATATATAAAATTTTGACAATATTTTCTATAGATATAAAAATTATTGACAAAATTTTCTATAGAATATAAAATTTGACAAATTTCTATAGAATACAAAATTTTGACATAAAATTTCTATAGATATAAAATTTTGACAAATATTTCTATAGATATAAAAAATTTTGACAAAATTTTCTATAGATATTAAAAATTTTGAAATAATTTTTCTATAGATTAAAAATTTTGACAAATTTTCTATAGAAAATAAAATTTTGAAAAATTTTCTAATAGATAAAAATTTTGAAAAATTTTTCTATAGAAATAAAATTTTGACAAAAATTTCTATAGAAATAAAAATTTTGACAAAATTTTCCTATAGAAATAAAAAATTTGACAAAATTTTTCTATAGAAATATTGGAAAATTTTTGAACGAACGATTTTTCTATAGAAATAAAATTTTGACAAAATTTTCTATATAAATAATTTTCTAAATAATTTGCGGTGAAGGGGGACTCCGCCCTTGCCGACCCTTGGAAACAAAGTTATACGATTTGCTTGAAGTTTTCAATGGAGGGCGTTGACAGGAGGTCTAGGCAAAAGGACAGTACCTTTATTTTTCGATAGGGCGGAGTGGGGCTCCCCTTTGTGAAATTTTAAGGTACAGTGGAAAAAATAAAATGGGCCTTATAATTTGCTTGAAATTTTCTGAGACACAATATACGTTATATTATTTTTCGATAATGGGACGGGGAGGAAGACCTCCTCTCAAACTGAAAAAAAAACTGGAATTCTCAACTTTACTTGAAATTTACAAAGGCCGTTGGGGAAGGTTATGAAATCAATATAGTGGACTTGATTTTTGGGTATTTGGACGGTAACTTTCTCCTTGCCCCACACTACAAACTTGAAGGAAAGTTTACAGATTTTGGAATTTGCAGAGAAAAAATAGAGCATAATATAAACTTTCTCCGATTTACTTGAAATTGGAAGAAGATGACTAAATTTATACAGAATTTATACGAAAAAGCAAGTAGTCAGATTTTTTTTTAAAGTACGTATGAAAACCATGGAGTGATTAACCAGTATTTCAGTTTTTGTGCCAGACTTTCCCAGACCCTACTCTTTAAAAGAGTTCAAATCTTTTTGAATTTGTTTTCAGATCGAACGATATGGTTGACTTAAGTTAACGAAAATATGCTTTGGGAGGCAAGCGAAACGGGCGGGTTATGCCAGTTTTCTATCAAAATATAATTTTGCACAAAATTTTCGTATAAAAATAAAAATTTTGAAAAATTTTTTATAGATATAAAATTTGACAAAATTTTGCACAAAATTTTCTAAGAACTAAAATTTTTCAGAAGGAAATTTTGTCTATAGAAATAAAATTTTCAGAAAATTTTCTAATAGAAAAAAATTTTCAAAATTGTTCTATAAAATAGATAAAAAAATTTTGGACGAAAAATTTTCTAGTAAAAAATATAAATTTTCAGAAAATTTTCTATAGAAATAAAATTTTCAGAAAATTTTCTATAGAAATAAAATTTTGCCAAAATTTTCTATAAATATAAAAATTTTGAGAAAATTTTTTCTGTAGTAATAAAATTTTGACAGACAATTTTCGTTGCACAACAAAATATTTATAAGCAAATTCTTTCCCGTAGTAGCAAATAAATTTTTGACAAGAATTTTATTATTGGTAGAAAAAAAAATTTTCAGTTAAAAAATTTCTATAGAAATAAAAATTTTCAGAAAAATTTTTCTAAAAGAAATAAATTTTGTTCTAATAGAAGTAAAATTTTCAAAGATAACTTTTTTCTAATAGAAATAAAATTTTGACCAAAATTTTAATAGAATAAAATTTTGACAAAAATTTTCTATAGATATAAAATTTGGACAAAATTTTCTATAGCATAATCAATTGGTTGGACCAAAATTTTCTAATAGAAATAATAATTTTTTGAACCAAAATTTTCCGAATAGAAATAAAATGTTTGACAAATTTTCTACTAGTATAGAGATAATTAACAAATGTTTTGGAGAAAATTTTCTATAGAAATAAATATTGTCAAGAAAATTTTCATAGAAATATAAATTTTTCTGAAAGTTTTTTTATAGAAAATAAAAAATTTCAGAAAATTTTCTAGTAGAAAATAAAATTTTCAGAAACTTTTCTATAGAAATAAAATTTCAAGAAAAATGTTCTATAGAAAATAAATGTTGTGACAAGAAGAAGCTATATATATAAAAATTGTTGGACAAAAATTTTCTATAAATATAAAAATTTGTGAGAAAATTTTTCATGGTAGATATTAAAATGTTGACAACAGATTTCTATGAGGAAATCGAAAGATTTTCATGAAAATTTCTAGTAGAAATAAAATTTTGACAAAATTTCTAATAAATAATAAAAATTTGAGAAAATTTATTCTGTAGAAATAAAATTTTGACAAAATTTTCGTATCGTAGATATAGAAAATTTGGCAAAGATTTTTCTATAGCAAATAAAATTGTGACAAGAATTTTCTATAGACAATAAAATTTTCATGAAAATTTTCTATAGAAAATAAATTTTCAGAAACTTTTCTATAGAAATAAAATTTTCAGAAAATATTTCTAATAGAAATAAAATTTTGACAAAATTTTCTATAAATATAAGAAATTTTGAGAAATGTTTTTCTGTAGAAATAAATTTTTTGAACAAAATTGTCTATAGATATAAAAATTTTTGGCAAAATTTTTATAGACATAAAATTGTGACAAAATTTTCTATAGAAATAAAATTTTCAGAAAATTTTCTATAGAAATAAAGATTTTCAGAAAAAATTTTCTATTAGAAATAAAAATTTTCCAGAAATTTTTCTATAGAAAATAACAATTTTGACAAAAATTTTCTTAATAGAAATAAAATTTTGACAAAATTTTTCTATAGAAATAAATTTTGACCAAAATTTTCTTAATAAAAATAAAATTTTTGACAAAATTTTCTATAGAAACAAAATTTGAGAAACACCAAATTTTCTATAGATATAATAAAAATTTTGGCAATTATTTGTCTAGTAAGAGAAGTAAAATTTTGAACAAAAAATTTTCTTAAATAAAAAATATCATTTGTTTATAAAATTTTCTATAAGGAAATAAAATTTTGAAGACAAATTGTTTCTATAAGATATAAAAAACGTTTTTGACAAGAATTTTCTATGGATATAAAATTTTGGACAAATTTTTCCTCAGAAGTTGAAAATTTTGTACAAATTCTTCCCTTAGAAATTACATTTTTTTTACAAGAATTTCTAATTGAAATAAAATTTGCAAAAATTTTCTATAGTTATAAAAATTTTTGAAAAAAAATTATCTATATGAAAATACAATGTTTTATTTGAAATCAACCAAGTGATAAATAAAAAAAACCAAAAAATGTAGTATTTATAGCAATATTTTATATAAAACAATTAAATTAAGAACAAATTCCCTTGATCCTTGAATTCCGTCGAAAAATATGGTAAAATCCAGGAATTGTCGCCATTATAATTCCCGGGCCAAAAATAAACCCTTAAGTAACCATGTGTCCCGTTTCGAATTGTTTTGCAAATAAATGATATCGTCCCGAATACAATCTCAAGAATCAAATTGCATAGAAACATATGCTTAGTTTTTCATCTTATGACATTTTTCCTTAAATCCCATTGGTCCAGTTTTGACGCAAAAACGAAAACTCGATTGTTGATCGCATTTTGTAAAATTCGTTAATCGATTTTGAGATATTACAAAAAGTAAACTTTGACTTTTTTTTACAAAAAAAGTCTCTTACGGCCATTTTTCATGTAGCCCGCTTTCGTTAGGGCCTTTAAACTTCCCAGTTAACAAAAAAGTAAGATTGCAAATAATCTTTCCTCTCCGGATTAACTTTAACTGAAAAACTTTTCGGTCAGTTAAGTTCCTAACTGGCATCATAGAATATATAGGCAAACCATGCCAGCTATGTCCATAATACGGTTTAAAAGTTCCGTAAGTAAGTTAACGAACAAAAACGGAGCTTTTCATGAAGTTTTCTGCTAATTATTTTAATGATAAACTCTTTTTTTATTAAGATTTTATAATACTTTTTTTTTTTGTATTTAAAAAATAGGCAAAAGCCTTATAGCTATACGGATTAATAAAAATCATAACGCATCTTAAATTTACTGTGACAAAAGTCTTATGGAAATTTTTCATATTCATTTTTTGTTTGATTAAAGAAAAAGGACTTTCTTGTAAATTCCTACAAAACTCAAAATTACTTTATGCCATTTTGATAATTCAAATCTTCGTTTTTGTTTTTCATGATATTTTCCTGTTTATACAATCATTTATAGCATAGCTTACGATCGATGTGAGGGTGGGGAGGGAGATAAACTAAAATTTATACATATTCAAATTCTTTTGTTTTTTCCTTATATCTCTAACTGGGCCTTGACAATATTCGACATTTTAATATACCACTCTCTTTACGCTTTTGATATTCTTCGAAATGTTTCGCTCGCTCATGAGTATTTAAACTTGAGGCCTTGGCATATTGCTTATTACAAAATGCACATGTAAGTGAATTTTTATATTGGGCTATTTGCTCTTTCTTCTCTCGTTTTTTCTCCTCGTACTCGGCCCGATGCTCCCGCAGACAATGGTGATAAAGAACGGTGCGATATTGAAATTTCTTTGGACAAAAGGCACAGGTTAAGGATTTTTGCCCAGTGTGACTATCCATATGCTCACGCAAATCAATTTGATCTATGAAAGCCTTATCGCAAATGGTACATTTGAATGATTTACGTTCCAAATGTTTGAAATTAATATGGCGCTTCAAGCCTTTGATACCCAAATAGGATTTGCCACATTCATTGCAGACATGTTTGCCATCTTTTCGACGATTTTCACTACCGCAAAAGAATTTCATGTGATGTCGAAGAGTGGTTTTACACAGATGGGCCTTGCCGCAGGTGGGACACTTAAAGGGGTCCTCTTTACGTCGGCCCGAATGGGTTTTCAATAGATGTTCCTTCAGGGAAGTTTTCACCGTAAAGCATTTGTAACATACTTCACATTTATATATTCTGGGCTCCATGTGATAGAGGACATGCTCCTCGATTTCATAGCGATAATAGAATTTCTTTTCACAACACTCAATGTAACATTTCTCTGGGGAATGGGTTTCTTTGAAATGCTCCTGTAGTAGGGTAAAGCTGGGACATACTGTATGGCATATCAGACATTCCAAAGTGGGCCTCCATTGACTTATAAATTCATCGAATTCTTCCACAGTTTGTGGCCGCCTTAAACTTTGCTTCAGCGTTCGTCCACCCTCAATGTGGAAATTTGTGGCCTCACCTTCAGAGTCCGTGTCAGTTTCTGAGCGAAATTTGGGATTGGAATTTTGATTGGAAAATGTACTGGGATTTGAATCATTGGTATGGTCCAGAATGAACTCTGATTCTGAGGTAATAAATTCCATATCGCATGTTAAACTTTCTTCTTCGAGTTTTACAAAATCTTGCCAAGTTTTTTCACCATCATTAGAAATTTGTTCTCTGAATTACTTCCAAATTGGGTTTAATATCAACTTCTGCCCCCCCAACACCACCAAGAATTTCTATCAATTCATCAAATTTTTTCGATTCATGATTCTATCGTTGTGTGTAATAGCCGCCATATCATTGCCTGGATTACTGATGCTATCCATGGGCTCATCTTTAATTTTGACCATTTCCAAAGTATTATTGTTCGAATAAGTGGACTTTAGAACCATGTAGGGACTTACTAGAGATTCAAAATCTTCGGCATTAGAAATATCTTTACAATTATTATCAGGAGTAGAAATTGTGGTATGGGGAAAATTGTTGATGGTGGAATCATTTACAGTTTCCCCAAGAGTTGTTGCCAAAAGTTCCCCTTCTTCTTCCTCTTCTTTTTCAATTTTAATCTCAACATTATCCAAAGCTAAATTAATATCACCACCGCCATTATCATCACCACTTAAGGCAGCTGCCATTTGCGATCTCCTATTGACCACAGCAAGATTTCTTTGGGCCTCATGCACCGACTCTGGAATGAATGAAAATCGAAAATATGATGCCAGCATTTATACAGATGACTGTGACATGGGTTTTATCATCCATATTTCAATAACTGCAATAACATTTGTAAGAGTTGGTGGTCATACAGTCATTTGGGAAATTTTGCATCATCAAAATGGTTTTGAACTTAACCATTGAGAAAAATTATTCACTGCTATGTGTATATGACCTTTCATTTGGGTTCCGCGGTTTTCATCAGAGAGCTTTGGTGGTGATCGTACACATTTTTATACAGAAGACCGAACAGAATTCAAACATGTTTGGGCAGAGGGGGAGAAACTGGTGAACTCTATCGAGAGGCCTTGCTTGCAGACAATTGTTTTCTCTTTGTTTTAGTAGAAGTAGGAAATAAGCTGAAACGTAAAACAGAAAACGTATTAAGATTTTTTTTTTTTTGATGACAGATCGTATTAGTTATGTCACAGAGAGAAAGAGTTGCGAAAGAAAATGGCACTAAGTACTCTAAAGTCAAGTTGCAAAACGGACGGCGAGGAATTCTAACATATCGGGAAGATGGAATGCAAATCAAATGGCCGCTCTCAAAGGATCAAAGGTCTATTAATAATACAGTCATTATTTTCACCGGAAAACAAGTTTCAAGTATGGGAAGTAAATTGTAAACCTATTTATTGGCACATTAAATATTTTTTTTTATTTATTTTTTTTTGTTTGGCTAATATTATGATCACAGCGGAACTAAAGTTTGTATGTGGGTTCTGGAGTTTAGCGGCTCTAATAATCGAATAAATAAATCTGTAAATCAGAATCAAATTTTTGTTATTATTAGACTTGATATGGGGAAGAATGCCAAAGCACAATATTTAAAAGCGTTTATGTTGTCTTTGAAATAAATTATTTAAAAAAGTAACGTACCTCAAAATTTGTCATATTCAGGCAGATAAAACGAGGCTAAATACGAGACTTAGTTTCAATTTAACACATTAACATAGCAAATTTTAACTGCTGGCAAAATGTGGATTTTATGGGTTTTTTATTTAATTCCAGTAAACGACCAAATAAAAAGATTTAAGAAATCTCTTACCACTGCCACTCAATATTAGACTGTGCATTCAATAATCTCGAATTCCGTTTTATCCTAAATGTGCTCTTCTTTGTCCGACTTTTTTTAAAGTAAGTGAAAAAACTAAAATTTGTCGACTTACAACAGATTTTCACGGAGAACTTGGAGATTATGAAATTTATATGAAGGCATTATATATTGTTTAACATTTGGTCTGGGAAAACTAAAAGGGTAAGGGAGACCTCCTTTGTCCTCCTCAAGTAACAGAACAATAAACTTCCCAGTTTACTTGAAATTTACAGAGGATGTGGGTAGGTTTTATATTATTATAATGGATATTTAATTTTAGCTGATATTCGGAAAGGGAAGAGGGGCCTTCCGTTGCCCTGCTGTTTTAAGTAAATTGGGCTACAATGTGCCTTGAAGATTTTCTTGGGACGTAATACGACAATATACTTGGTTGTAATAATTTTTCGATTTTGGGGACGAAGAGGGAGACCTCGCTCTAAAACTGAAAAAACTGGAATTCTCAAAGTTTACTTGAATTTACAAGCGTATGGGAAGGTTATAAAATCAATAATGGTGTATTTGATTTTTTGGGTATTTGGACGGGATACCTTATCCTTGCCCCAGCACAATGAAGAAAAAGGTTTAGCAGATTTTCTTGGAAAATTGCAGGAGAAGTGACGTGTCCCGTTTAAAAAAATAGAGGCAGAAATTTAACCATTCGACCGATTTACTTGAATTTAACAATGAATTGTGATGAGTAGAATTTATACAGGGGAACATGATTTTTTGATGTCTGGTTGGGGAAGGGGAATAGTGAAAGTTGAGTACTTGATTGAATGTAATATCAGGGTACGTGAATTTACGATAATCACTGTCGGGAGGGAGCGAAGGAAGGGGGTTCCCTTTGCCGAGTTTTTTTAAAAATATAAACCCTAGAGGTTGCCGATAAATGGGAACTCTGTACATGACTTTTAATGATTTTTCCAACAGGCTTCTTCCAGACTTTTTAGGTAAAAAAGCTTCAAAGTACATGAAGCTGACAGGGCAACGTAGAAGAGAAGCTTCATTTTCGCGGTAATATGTTTGGGAAAGGCATATGTTCTCCGTGTCCAAACACTTTAAACAAATGTTAAGTTATGGTTCAATTTTTAAGTACTTTTAGCTTTTTATCCGATTTATTGGGGCGATATGTTTGAGGAGTATGTATACCTCCCCTTGGACAAACCACGCTTGAAATTCACGATTTGAATACAGGACAATTAAATAAAACAAAACATTGGTTGAAGAGGGAGCACCCCCTGCCACCGTCGTTTGTTAAGCCGGTCCGTTTTACATCTGACATAACGCCCTTATTGTCTGTATATAAATTAAAAAGAAAGTAGTCCGATTTTTTTGAAAATTACGAGACACGATGTGTGGAAGACCATGGAGTGATTAATCAATAACTTTCAGTTTTTTGTGGGGCCTGATACCTACTCTTTTAAAAGAGTTCAAATTCTTTCGAATTTGTTTCAGATGGAAAGATATGGTTGAACTGAATTAACGATAATATGCTTCGGGAGCACAGCGAAGGCGGGCACGGATTACGCTTGTGTATTTATAAAAATACAATTTTAAAATATAATAATCCGGCTAATAGAAATTCCATAATGAAGTGTTATATAAAAAAAAAAATATTGGAAAAACGTGAAAATCTAAGTAAATTCTTATAGAAATGGATTTAGAATGGCTAAAAAAAATAATATATGGGAATATATTAAAATAAATGTAAAAATGGCCGAAATTACACGGACGTAAAGCTAATAATTACACCCCCAAAACATCTCCACCACAATTAATTACATGAACAACGGATCCAAATGATATATTATGTTCATTCTAGGTAAATGTGGTGCAAATCACTTCTTTATCGTCTAACTAAGATTAGAACATAAGAAACCAAAATTAAAAGTACAGTTTGATGAGGTTAATTACAACATCAGATACATACATCTATATGGAAGAATATTATTTTCTCACTCGACGTCTAATATCAACTAACAAAAAACTGCAAAAGGTCGAAAGTGCAAACATTATTTTAAAAAGTCGAAAAATTGACTTTTGGGAATAAATCGGATAGTCGATTTTTTCAAAATTTATAACTATCGAGAAATTCGACTTTCGACAAATATTGAAAATCTCTCTAAAAACTGATTTTTTGATTCGTTATTACCATTTTTAATTAAAACCACCATTTTTAATTCTCCAAGGAAGATGAATTGGTTCAAAATGGGACCGTCATCAAAAAATTTGAACCGGACCTCTAAGGGAGAAAATGACTGAAAATGTTCTGCAAAGTAGGATTAATTATTCAAATGTAAGTACGTAGCCTTACAAACATGGTAACTGGTATCAAGAAAATGACCAAAACTCCAATCAAAGAATAAATTTCAGCAAGTAAAATTTCGCGTTTACATATGCCTTAGAATTTTTACCCAGATCAAAAATATATACTCTTTATAAAAGTATTCTATTTCGAGTTGGCATTATTACCCACATGCGATATACCGTAATTTACATCACGTGGATTTTCATAAAGTAACATGTGTCAAGTTAAGAATAATCTGAACAGAAATGATTTGTATTTCATCCGATGAATACGACTTACATACGAGCCACAACGTCGAAATTTTCAGTGAATTGGGCCCCTAGAAAAAGTTGGCCAGAAAATCCGCTTGTATTTATCGACAAAGTTGTTCAGGCGATGAGGCTCATTTCTGGTTGAATGCTACGTAAAATAAGCAAAATTTGCCGCATTCTGGAGTGTAAGAGCAACAGAACCGTTCCAAGAACTGCCCCATGCATCCCGAAAAATGCACTGTTTTGGTGTGGTTTGTTTACGCTGGTGGAATATTGGACCGGTAATTTTTTCAAAGATGCTGTTGGACGCACAACCGTTACGCGTGAAAATGGCGATCGCTATCGTTCGATGCTAACAAAACTTTGTTGTATAGCGAAAAATGGAAGAACTGAACTTGGATTTGACATGTGGTTTCAAATGCAGATGGCGCTGAACATGCCAGCAACAGCTCGCGAATTCTGAAATGGCCATTGTTGAGGAAAACTTCGGAGAACAATTCATCTCAAGAAACGACCGGTAAGTTGGCCACCAACGATCATGTGCGATTTGACGCCTTTAGACTATTTTTTTGTGGGGCCTACGTCAAAGTCTAAAGTCTATAGAAAATACCCAGCAACTATTCCCAGCCTTGGAAAGACAATTTCCGAAGAAATTCGGGCTATTCCGGCCGAAATGCTCGAAAAAGTTGCCAACAAAATTTGGACCTTTCCGAAAATGGAACCGACCATAAGACGCAGCCGCGGTCAACATTTAAATGAAATTATCTTCAACAAAGTAAATGTCATGGACGCAATCTAACGTTTCAAATAAAGAACCGATGGATTTTGCAAAATTTTATGCGTTTTTTTTAAAAAGTTATCAAGCTCATTAACAAATCACCCTTTATATTCGATGTCGAGATGTGCAAAATTATTAAACACACATCGGTATATTCACGCACACATTTTACTGATTCATAAAAAATTGATTCAAATTAAATTTTTAAATTGAAACAAAAATAATTTGTTTTCCATTAAAATTTTTAATTGGTACTATATAATTTCTGTAATTGAAGAAATTACAATTAAAAAATAATTGGATCGATAATTTTGTGATAAAAATGCAAAATATATATATATTTTTTTCTATGTAATTACAAAGTGCACACATTCACGTTTAAATATTGTGAGATTGCATGAATTTTCGTATAATATTAATTTCTCCATTCTGCACTTAGATGTACATAAGATAATTTCTAAGTCTTTCTGACTCCATAGATTAAAATAGAATTAACTGGCAATTGTCGCAAAATTATTAAAAATTGTTTCCTTAATTTTTTGCAGAATAAACCAGTTTTATTCTTCAAAGGTTTGATCATTACAAGATCGTAGACTAGATATACAAATAAATTATTTTCAATTCAATTATACAATAAATAGTTTTTCAACTTCAATTCAATCCTTCTCTATAATAAGTGATAGGAATTTAGAAAACATTATATAAATCTCGAAAAAAAATCGAATTCAAATTATAAACTCCACAAATAAATAATTTTCAATTTTCGTTCCCCGCTTAGAATATGATCATTAGTTTCTCGGTCCATATTGTCATAGATAATGCAATATAATCCCTCTTTATTATTGCGACAGATATCATAAAAACAATAAGGGAATATTATTTTGCATGTCAACAAAGCGTATCCCTTTTTTATCAAATTTACATTGCAATCGGAAGTTTGTATGTCAATAATTGAATTCGGTTTTAAGAATGGTTCATCGCGTAATGTTTTTTTTTCAATCTTGCTTTAGAAATTTATTTAGCCGATACTACCGTTTCAGTGGGTGACAAAGTATCAAAAATAAATCTTTTAATTAAATTTGTATAATCATATTCTATGACATTTTTATAGGAACATAGCATGAAGGTTTATAATTTGGTGCATAGTAATAAACATAAACATTAGGCAACAAATATCCAACAGAGATTTTTTTTTAGTATTAAAGCCGTATTCTCCCGAGTTATAAAAATAATTCATGGCGATATAATAATGTTTGATACACAGCATATATAGGCTACCTTTAGTATAATATATATATGGAAAAAAATTGTCATATCGGGTTTAGGTTTCCGAATGGGTATATAAAAGAATACCCTTGTTTTTTTTTATTTTTTTTTTTTCTGTGCAGCGATAACGGTACAGCTGGTGCATTGAACATGCCAATGTTTGTCGTCATATGGACGACGCCTATAGAAAAATTAGCTGTAAAGCGGGTACGTACGGTAACGGTTTAATAGCTGAATCATTTTTGTCTGAA
>PGFW01005885.1:26854-37334 GCA_003123925.1 Haematobia irritans
CAAAAATTGATTTAGGGTTTTTATTATAATCAGTAACGACTAAATAAAAAGAATTTAAGAAATTTCTTCCACTGCGCCACTTCAAATATTAGACTTGCATTCATAAGATTCGAATTCCTGTTTTACTAAATTGCTCTTCTTTGTCCGACTTTTTTTAAAAGTACAGCTGAAAAAACTAAAAATTTTGTCGACTTACTGAAATTTACGGAGAACGTTGAGATTATGAAATTATATGAGGCATATAATTTTTTAACATTTGGTCTGGGAAAACTAAAAGGGACAGGGAGACCTCCTTTTCCTCCTCAAGTACATAACCAATTAAACTTTTCAATTTACTTGAAGATTTACAGAGGATGTGGGGTAGGTTTATATTATTATAATTGGATATCTAATTTGTGATATTCGGAAGGGAAGAGGGCCTTCGCCTTGCCCTGCTGTTTTAATAAATTGGGCTTCAACTGTGCTTGAGATTTTCTTGGGCGTTACGACAATATACGGTTGTATAATTTTTCTCGATTTTGGACGAGAGGGAGACCTCCTCTAAAACTGAAAAAACTGGTAATTCTCAAGTTTTACTTGAAATATTACAAAGGCCGTATGGGAAAAAGGGTTTAATAAAATCATATGGTGTATTGATTTGGGTATTTGGACGGGAACCTTATCCTTGCCCCACACAATGAAGAAAAGTTTTACAGATTTTCTTGGAAATTGCAGAGAAAAGTGACTGTCCCGTTTAAAAAAAATAGAGCAAAAATTTAACCATCTCCGATTTACTTGAAATTTACATGAATTGTGAGTGAGTTAAATTTATACAGGGAACATGGATTTTTTGATGTCTGGTTGGGGAAGGGCGATAGTGAAGTTGAGTAGTTGATGAAATGAATATCAGGTACGGAATTTACGATATCTGGTCGGGAGGAGCGAAGAAGGGGAGTTCCCTTTGCCGAGTTTTTTTAAAATATAAACCCTAGAGGGATTGCCGATAATGGGAACTCTGTACATGACTTTTATGATTTTTCCAAACAGGCCTTTCTTCCAGACTTTTTTAGGTAAAAAACTTCAAGTTACATGAAGCTGGACAGGCAACGTAGAGAGAAGCTTCATTTTCCGGTAATTTGTTGGGAAAAGGTATGTTCTTCACGTGTCCACACACTTTAAACAAATGTTTAATATGGTCAATTTTTAAGTCTTTTTTACTTTTTCCGATTATTGGGGCGGCGATATGTTTGAGGAGATGTATACTCCCCTTGACAAACGCATCCTTGAAATTTCCGATGAATACGGACAATTTAAAAAAACAAAACATTGGTTTGAAAGGGAGCACCCCCTTCCGTCGTTTCGTTAAGCGGTCCGTTTTACATCTGACGATAACGCCGTATTTCTGTATGATTAAATTAAAGAGAAGTAGTCCGAATTTTTTTGAAATGTACGAGACACAATGTGTGGAAGACCATGGGAGCTGATAATCAAATACTTTCAGTTTTTGTGCCTGTACTACTCTGCTTAAAAGAGTTCAAAATCTTGTTCGAATTTGTTTCAGAATCGAAAATATGGTTGAACTTAAATTAAACGCGATAATATGCTTGCGGGAGCACATGCGAAGCGGGCCGGATTACGCTTGTGTATTTATAAAAATAACAATTTAAAATAAATAATCCGGCTAACTAGAAATTCCATATGAGTGTTTATATAAAAAAAAAATATTGGAAAAAACTGAAAATCTAAGTAAATTCTTAATAGAAATGGATTTAGATGGCTAAAAAAAATATATATGTGTGAATATATTAAAAATAACCCATGTAAAAATGGCCGAAAATTTACACCGGACTAGTAAGTAATTTATTACACCCAACATTCTCCACACAATTAATTACATGAAACAACTGATCCAATATGAATATTATTTCATTCAGGTAAATTGGTGCCAAATCACTTCTTTTCGGTCTACTAGATTAGAACATTAAGAAACCAAAATTAAAAGTAAGTGATGATGGTTGATTAACATCAGATACAATCTATATGGAAAATAATATTAATTTTCATCCCATCGACGTCTAATAATCAAACTAACAAATAACTGCAAAAGGTCGAAAGTGCAAACATTATTTTAAAAGAGTCGAAAAATTGGTTGATTTTGGAATAATCGGATAGTCGATCTTTTTCAAATTTTTGAACTATCGAGAAAATCGACTTTCGCAATATTGAAAATTCTCTCAAAAAACATTTTTTGATTCTTATTACCATTTTTAATTAAAAAACCAACCATTTTAATTCTCAAGAAGATGAATTGTTCAAATGGGACGTATTCAAAAAATTGAACCAGACTCTAGGAGAAAAGACTGAAAATGTTCTGACAAGTAGGATTATTATTCAAGATGTAAGTACGTATACCTTACAAACATGGTTAACTGTATCAAGAAAATGAGCGCAAGACTCCAATCAAAAATAAATTTCAGGCAAGTAAAATTTTGGTTTACATAGCCTGTAGAATTTTTACCCCAGATCAGAAAATATATACTCTTTATTAATATTCGATTCGATGTGCAAATTATTAAACCCACATCGTATATCACCAGACATTTTAATGATTCATAATAAATTGATTCAATTAAATTTTTAATTGAAAAAAAAATAATTTGTTTTCATTAAAATTTTTAATTGTATATTAATTTCTGTAATTGAAGAAAATTACAATAAAGAATTAATTGGATCAGATTAATTTGTGATAAAATGCAAAATATATATAATTTTGTTTTCTATGTAATTACAAGTCGCACAGATTACACTTTAAATATTGTGAGATTGCAGAATTTCGTATAATAATTAATTTCTCTCATTTGCAGCTTTAGATGTACATAACGATAATTTCTAGTCTTCTGACTTCCATAGATTAAATAAGAATGTAACGCAATTGTCGCAAATTATAAAATTGTTCTTAATTTTTTTCAGATAACAGTTTTATTCTTCAGGTTTATCAATTAACAAGTCGTAATAGATATACAATAAATTATTTTTCAATTCAATTATACATAAATAGTTTTCAATTCATTCAATCTTACTCCTATAATAAGTGATAGGAATTTAGGAAAACATTATATAATAAATTCGAAAAAATATCGAATTTAAATATATAACTCCACAAATAAATAATTTTCAATTTTCTTACCCGCTTAGATATGATCATTAGTTTCTCGTCCATATTGTATAGAGAATATGCCAACAATATACCTCTTTATTTTATCTTAGCGAGCAGATCATCCACATATAAAACAAATAAGGGAAATAATTTAATTTGCGGATGTCAACAAAGCGTTAGTCCCTTTAAATATAATCAAGAGTATTACATAGCAAGTCGGAGTTGTATTCAATGAATTGATATTCGGTTTTTAGAATGGTTCATCGTAATGTTTTTTTTTCAATCGTTGCTTTTAGAAATTTATATTAGCTATACTGATTCAGTGGGTGACAAAGTAATAAAGAATATAATCTTTTAATTAAATATTTGTATATCATATTCTATGACATTTCTATAGGACATAGGCATGAAGGTTTATAATTTGTCATAGTAATAAAATAAACATTAGGCAACAAATATCCAACAAGATTTTTTTTAGTATTAAAACCCGTATTCTCCCGAGTTATAAAATAATCATCCGATTATAATAATGTTTGATACACAGCATATATAGGCTACCCTTAGTATAATATATTATTGGAAAAAAACTTGTCACTTATGCGGTTTAGGTTTCCGGAAAATGGGTGACGCAATAAGAAACAAAGAATACCGCTTTGTTGTTTTTTTAATTTTTTTTATTCTGTGCACGATAACGGTACACTGGTGCATTGAACATGCCAATGTTTCTGTCGTCATATGACGACGCTATGAAAATTAGCTGTTAAGCGGGGTACAGTACGGTAACGGTTTATACTGAATATTTTTTGTCTGAAACGCTTAAGGCGGCATTCCACAATATTCGGATGGTTACAAAGCCAACTGTTCTTATGAATAAATTAAAATTTTCGGAGGTTTCTCTTACATATTAATTTATTTTACTTGAATAAAAAACGGAATCTCAAGCAGAGCTCTAACAGCTAATAGAAAAGTCAGAAAATCTACAACTGTGTTTTTTGATTCTAGGCCATTAATATTCCCAGCAAAAAAATTTGGAAGTTCTTCCAAAGGCACAACTTTAAAAGCACTTCCAGAAGATGCACACCCAACGATGTTCTTTATTTTAATTACCCAGAAAGTTATTTTAATTCAATTTTTTATATGTTGAGTTTTTCTTTTAATGGTTAATTTTGACTTCTTATGTTTCAAATAGGTTAAAAACAGAGTAAGAATTCATAAAATGGTACAAATCATTTAAATTTTGTCGAAATAATGCTAAATCCAATATGAAAAAATTGTGGGGTCAAACGTTTTCGACAAGCGTTAGACTCCATTAAAAATTATAAAAATTATAAAAAAATAATTTATTTTGACAAAATATCACAGAATTTTTTAAATTTACATCCAAAACATTGAATTCGGATCACACGCTAAAAGAAGTGATGGCAAATTCAGTGCAAACTGCTGTGTGAAATGGAGGACTTCCGTCCGTATGATAAGCCGCATGTTAAATTCATCGCTTCTGCGTCAATTTTGCACCACTTCCGGATCCAAAAAGAACATGTTCATTACTTTTTTAGTGACGGGTTTGTTTTTGCTGGGTTATTGTTCACTTTTTACAATAAAAGAAGATGTCTCATGTGCGGTTGACATTGGGCAGATTGAGTATGAAATTCTTCAATAAAAAATTACCTGCTAGTAAAATTTTAATCTTTTTTTATTACAACTGTAGTTTTTATTAAAGGCATATTATTATTGTTCACTTTTTAGAAAAAGGGGTGTCCTCATGTGGGGACATTGGGCAAATGAAGTATGAAATTCTCCAATAAAACATTACTTGCTAGTAAAAGTTTAAACTTTTTTTATTACAATAAACTTAACAATTTTTATCTACACCACTATGCAAAAAAAATCTGGATTTATAGATCACTTGTGTACACATAAAACCTATTAAAGTATTTGACGAAGTTATCAGAATCATAAAACATAAACCAAACGCACTGAGATAGACACTTGTTTATTTAAATGCCAACCACGTTGTCTTTGTTTATAGATCAGACATGCAGTAACAAGCTATCATATGGTATTTACAATTACAAAAATAACTGGTAGGTACCGTATTTTTTGACTTAAACATGTGTCCTCCCGCGGGGACAGAGAGCGCGTAATTGATTTAAATGCCAAACAATGGTATCTCCTTAATCAATTTATCATAGCATCCTGGCCACTTCCAATTAGCTAGACTTGTATTCAATATCGATTTCTGTTTTTTTGAATGGTTTCTATTGAGTTGCTGTTACAATCTTGGTCCTTTTAGAAATTTATTACTACTGATTCAGTGCGTGAACAAAGTAATGAAGAATATATTATGCAAGTATCAGCAGTGTACCAGATTAGCGGCGCCCCAAATATTTAAGGGGTTGTTTTCACGTTTAGGGGCATTTTTACGGGGTAACAATTTATTTAGGGGATTTTTGGGTGCAAACATATTCTAGACTTATAAAGTGGAGCATTATTTTCGTATATTTTTTAAACGCTTCTGTTGGGGGCATTTTTAGGTAACATTTTATTTCGGGGGATTTTGTGTAAATCAATATCTTAGACCTATATAAAGTGGGACATTTATTTTCGCTTATATTTTTTAAACGCTTGCTGTTGAAAGGGCATTTAATATTTGACACAATTTAAAAACACATCATATTTTATTATTACATCAAAAGAAAAATAATTTCTTCAGAACGAGAATTTTATACAAACAAAAATTTCCTTTCTGTTATATAAGTATTTTCTAAAGCAAATTTTATTTTTTATTTACGTCAAAGAAAATTTTTTTTTGGCATCAGAACGAAAACTTAGTTTCTAAAATTTAGGTTTCTCAGAAAAGAAAACTCTGTCTTCAGTATATTATAGTTTGTTTAAAATTTATTTTTAAAGTGTATATCACCTACAGGATTATTTCACGAAATTTGGGACCCCTTTTTGTACTTTTTACATTCCTTATTTTTTGGGGGTTTTTAAAAAAGCCTACCCACAATTTTTAGGGTTTTTTTGGCAACACTGTCATCAAGGTATTTTTTTCAGTCTTCTTCCTCTTCTTTTTCAATTTTAATCTCAACATTATCCAAAGCTAAATTAATATCACCACCGCCATTATCATCACCACTTAAGGCAGCTGCCATTTGCGATCTCCTATTGACCACAGCAAGATTTCTTTGGGCCTCATGCACCGACTCTTGGAATGAATGAAAATCGAAAATATGATGCCAGCATTTTATACAGATGACTGTGACATGGGTTTTATCATCCATTTTCAATAACTGCAAAACATTGTAATATGGTGGTCATCATCAATTTGGGAATTTTGCATCTCAAATGGTTGAACTTACCATTGGAGAAAAATATTTCACTGCAATGTTATAGACTTCATTTGGGTGCCCGTTTTCATCAGAGAGCTTTTGGTGATCGGTACACATTTTTATACAAAGACGACAGAATTCAAACATGTTTGCAGAGGGGGAAAACTGGTGAACCTTCTATCGAGAGCCTTGCTTGCAAGCAATTGTTTTCTTTGTTTTAGTAGAAGTAGGAAATAAATTAAGGAACAATTTTATAATTTTGCGACAATTGCGTTAATTCTATTTTAATCTATGGAGTCAGAAGACTAGAAATTATCTTATGTACATCTAAGTGCAGAATGAGAAATTTAATATATACGAAATTCTGCATCTCAAAATATTTAAATGTGAACTGTGCACTTTGTAATTACATAGAAAAAAAATATATATATTTTGCATTTTATCACAAAATTAATCGATCCAATTAATTTTTAATTGTAATTTCTTCAATTACAGAAATTATAGTACCAATTAAAAATTTTAATGAAAACAAATTATTTTTGTTTCAATTAAAAATTTAATTGAATCAATTTTTATGAATCAGTAAAATGTTGGTGATATACGATGTGGGTTTAATAATTTTGCCACATCGAATCGAATATTAATAAGAGTATATTTTCTTGATCTGGGTAAAATTCTAAGGCTATGTAAACGCAAATTTTACTTGCTGAAATTTATTCTTTGATTGGAGTTTGGTCATTTTCTTGATACAGTACCATGTTGTAAGGCTACGTACTTACATCTTGAATAATAATCCTACTTGCAGAACATTTTCAGTCATTTTCTCCCTAGAGTCTGGTCAATTTTTTGATACGGTCCCATTTGAACCAATTCATCTTCTTGAGAATTAAAAATGGTTGGTTTTAATTAAAAATGGTAATAAGAATCAAAAATCAGTTTTGAGAGATTTTCAATATTTGCGAAAGTCGATTTCTCGATAGTTTCAAAATTTGAAAAAATCGACTATCCGATTTATTCCAAAAGTCAATTTTTCGACTTTTTAAAATATGTTTGCACTTTCGACTTTTGCAGTTATTTGTTAGTTGATATTAGACGTCGATGAGAAATAATATTCTCCATATAGATGTGTATCTGATGTAATAACCATCATCAAAGTTACTTTTAATTTTTGGTTTCTTATGTTCTAATCTAGTAGACCGAATAAGAAGTGATTTTGCACCAATTTACCTTGAATGAAATAATATTCATTTGGATCCAGTTGTTCATGTAATTAATTGTGTGGAGATGTTGGGGGTGTAATAATTACTTACGTCCGGTGTAATTTTCGCCATTTTACACTTATTTTAATATATTCACCATATATATTTTTTTAGCATCTAAATCCATTTCTATAAGAATTACTTAGATTTTCAGTTTTTTCCAATATTTTTTTTTTATATAACACTCATATGGAATTTCTAGTAGCCGGATTATTTATTTAAAATTGTTATTTTTATAAATACACAAGCGTAATCCGGCCCGCTTCGCTGTGCCTCCCGAAGCATATTATCGTTAATTTAGTCAACCATATCTTTCGATCTGAAAACAAATTCGAAAAGATTTGAACTCTTTTAAAGAGTAGTATCAGGCACAAAAACTGAAGTATTGATTAATCACTCCATGGTTTCCACACATGTGTCTCGTACATTTCAAAAAAATCGGACTACTTTCTTTTTAATTTATATACAGAAATAGGGCGTTATGCAGATGTAAAACGGACCGGCTTAACAAACGACGGGCAAGGGGTGCTCCCTTTCAACCAATGTTTTGTTTTTTTAATTGTCCTGTATTCAAATCGTGAATTTCAAGCGTGGTTTGTCAAGGGGAGGTATACATCTCCTCAACATATCGCCCAATAAATCGGAAAAAGTAAAAGTACTTAAAAATTGACCATATTAACATTTGTTAAAGTGTTGGACACGGAGAACATACCTTTCCCAAACATATACCGGAAAATGAAGCTCTCTCTACGTTGCCTGTCAGCTTCATGTAACTTGAAGTTTTTTACCTAAAAAAGTCTGGAAGAAGCCTGTGGAAAAAATCATAAAAGTATGTACAGAGTTCCCATTTATCGGCAATCCTCTAGTTTATATTTTAAAAAAATCGGGCAAAAGGGAACCCCCCTTCCTTCGCTCCTCCCGACCAGATATCGTAAATTCACGTACCCTATATTCATTTCATCAACTACTCAACTTCACTATTCCCCTTCCCCAACCAGACATCAAAAAATCATGTTCCCTGTATAAATTTACTCATCCAATTCATGTAAATTTCAAGTAAATCGGAGATGGTTAAATTTTGCTCTATTTTTTTTAAAGGGACGTCACTTTCTCTGCAATTTCCAAGAAAATCTGTAAACCTTTCTTCATTGTGTGGGGCAAGGATAAGGTTCCCGTCCAAATACCCAAAAATCAAATACACCATATGATTTTATTAACTTCCCATTACGCCTTTGTAAATTTCAAGTAAACTTGAGAATTCCAGTTTTTTCAGTTTTAGAGGAGGTCTCCCTCCTCGTCCCAAAATCGAAAAATTATACAACGTATATTGTGTATACGTCCCAGAAAATCTCAAGCACATTTGAAGCCCAATTTTTAAACAGCAGGGCAAGGGAAGGCCCCTCTTCCCTTCCGAATATCACAAAATTAGATATCCATTATAATAATATAACCTACCCCACATCCTCTGTAAATTTCAAGTAAATTGGAAAAGTTTAATTGTTTGTACTTGAGGAGAAAGGAGGTCTCCCTGTACCCTTTTAGTTTTCCCAGACCAAATGTTAAAAAATTATATGCCTCATATAAATTTCATAATCTCCAAGTTCTCCGTAAAATTTCAGTAAGTCGACAAATTTTAGTTTTTTCACTGTACTTTAAAAAAAGTCGGACAAAGAAGAGCAATTATTAAAAAGGAATTCGAATTATGAATGCAAGTCTAATATTGAGTGGCAGTGGAAGAATTTCTTAAATCTTTTTATTTAGTCGTTACTGAATTAAAAAAAAACCATAAAATCAATTTTTGCCCAGCAGTTAAATTTGCTTGTTAATGTGTTAAATTCGAACTAAGTCCGGTATTATGCTCGTTTTATCTCGCTGAAATGACAATTTTTGAGGGTTACTTTTCTGAAATATTTATTTCAAAGAAAATAAACGCTTTTAAATATTGCTTTGGGATCATTCCCCATCAAGTTATAATAAAAAAATTTATTGCTGCTTTTACAGATTTATTTTAAGTATTTAGAGGCTAAACTCGAAACTTTAGTAACCAAACTTTAGTATCACGCGCATATTAGCAAAAAAAAAAAAAAATTAAAAAAAAATCATTTTATGTGCCATTAATTAATATTCAATTTCAGTTACCAACTTGAAAACTATTTTCTCGCGAATATAATGATGTTTGTTATCCTTTGAGAGGGCCTTGTTTGCATTCCATTTCCCATATGTTAGTATTCCTCGCCGTCGTTTTGCAATTGATTTAGTACAGTAGTGGCATTTCTTCGCCAACTTTTCTCTCTGTGACATAACTAAAAGATTGTCATCAAAAAAAAAAATCTAATACGTTTTCTGTTCGTTTCAGTTATTTCCTACTTCTACTAAAACAAAGAAAACAATTGCTTGCAAGGCCAAGGCTCTCGATAGGAAGGTTCACACAGTTTTCCGCCCTCTGCAACCATGTTTGAATTCTGTCGTCTTTGTATAAAAAATGTGTACGATCACCAAAAAGCTCTCTGATGAAAACCGGGACCCAAATGAAGTCTATAAACATTGCAGCTGAAATATTTCTCAATGGTAAGTTCAACCATTGAGCATGCAAATTCCCAATTGATGATGACCGACCATATTTACAATGTTTGCAAGTTATTGAAAATGGATGATAAAACCCATGTCACATGTCATCTGTATAAAATGCTGGCATCATATTTCGATTTTCATTCATTCAGAGTCGGTGCATGAGCGCCCAAAAGAAATCTTTG
>PGFW01005887.1:15092-25814 GCA_003123925.1 Haematobia irritans
AGAAAATATTGCCATAAACTTTTATTTCTATGCAATTTTTTCAAAATTTTATTTTATAGAAAACAGTTGTCGCAAATTTTTTCTATATAAAATTTGTCTAAATTGTTTTCTATTGAAGGTTTTCTTGGGTGAAATTTATGAGAATTTTTTATAGAAATAACAATTCTTTGACAAAATTTTCTATAAAAAAAAATTTGACAAATTTTCTATAAGAAATAAAATTTTGTACAAAAATTTCATGTAAAATGAAAATGATTTTACAAAAATTTTCTATAGAAAAATGTTGACAAATTTTCTATAAAGAAATATGACAAATTTTTTACAAAAAATTTTCTTATAGAAATAAAATTTCGAACAATTTTCTATTAGAAATAAAATTTTACAAAATTTTCTATTAGGAATAAATAAATTATTGACAACAATTTTCTATAGAAATAAAGTTTTGACAAAATTTTCGATAGAAATAAAACTTTGACAAATTTTCTATAAAATAAAATTTTTAGACAAAATTTCTCAAATAAAAAAATTTGACACATTTTTGTTCAAAATTTTATATTTCTATAGAAAATACTGCAAATTTCAACTCAATAGAAAATATGCCAAAACTTTTTTCTATGGAAAAATTTTCAAATTTTATTTTATATAGAAATAAATATCCAAATTTCTAATTTCTATAAAAAATGTTGTCAAAATTTCTATTGAGTAAATTTTTGACAGTAATTTTCTATAGAAATAAACATTTTGACAAAATTTTCTATAATAAAATAAATTTGACAAATATTGTAATAGAAAAAAAAATCTGTTCAAATATTATTATAGGAATAAAAAAAAATGTTGAAATGAAATTTTGACAAAAATTTTCTATAAGAAATAAAATGTTGACAAAATGTCTATAGAAATAAAATTTGCAAAATTTTCTATAGAAATAAAATTTTGACAAAATTTTCTATAGAAATAAAATTTGACAAAATTTTCTATAGAATAAAATTATGACAAAATTTTCTATAGAAATAAAGTTATGACAAAATTTTCTATAGAAATAAAATTGGATTAAACTTTCTATAGAAAATAAGAATTTTTGAAACAATTTTCTCTAAAAAATACAATTTAAAAATTTTCTAAAAAAAATAATATTACAAAATATTTCTATAGAAAAAATTGTTCAAAATTATTCAACTCAATAGAAAATATTGCCAACAACTATTTATTTTCTATGAAAATTTTTTTCAAAAATTGTATTTCTTTAGAAAAATCGTAAATCCAAATTCTATTTCTATACAAAAAATTTGTCAAAATTTTGATTTCCTATTACAAATTTTATCAAATGTTTTTATTTCTATAGAAAAATTTTGTCAAAATTTTATCTCTTATCAAATTTTATCCGCAAAATAATTTGTATCTTATCAAAATTTTTTTGTACAAATTTAAATTTCTACTGAAGTTTTTGCTAAAATTTTTATTCTCATTCGAAAAATTTTGTAAACATTTTTTGTGAAAAGTTTTATCAAAAGAAAATGTTGCCAACATTTAATATCTATAGAAACAATTTTCTAAAAATGTATTTCTTTTAAATATGTGTCAAAATTTTATTTCTATAGAAAATTTAGGAAAATATTATTTCTATAGAAAATTTTGCAAATTGTATTCTATCGAAAAAATTTTGTCAAGAATTTTGATTTCTATCAAAAATTTGTTAACGTTTTATCACTATTGTATATTTTTGTCAAAAATTTTAATTCTATTAAGGAAATTTTTATGAAAAATTTTATGAAAATTTTAATTCCAAGGAAAATTTTGCCAAAATTTTTAATTCTATAGAAAATTTTCTCAAAATTTATTTCTTAAAAAAATTGTGAAAATATTATTTCTACGAGAAAAAAATTTGAATAAGTTATTTCTATAGAAAATTTTGCATAATGTTATTTCATAGAAAAATTTGTCAAAATTTTATTTCTATCGAAAAATTTTGTCAAATTTTATTTCTATTCGACAATTTTGTTAAAGTTTTATTTCTATAGAAAATTTGTCAGAAAGTAGCAAATTTTGTCAAAATTTTATTTCTATAAAAAATTTTGTCAAAATTATATTTCTATAGCAAATTTTTTTCAAAATTTTATTTCTATAAAAAATTTTGGCGAAATTATATTTCTACCGAAAATTTTGTCAAAATTTTATCTCTATCGAAAATTCAAAAATTTATTTCTATACAAAATTTTGTCAAATTTTTATTTCTATACAAAATTTTGTCCAAATTTTATTTCTATAAAAAATTTTGTCCAAATTTTATTTCCAAATTTTAAAATTTTTTAAAAATTTTATTTCTACTGAAAGTTTTGCTAAAATTTTATTTTTATCGAAAATTTGTAAAACTTTGTGACAAAATTTTAATTCCAAAGAAAATTTTGCCAACATCTTTTATTCTTAAAATATTGTTTATATTATTTTTCAAAATTATTATCTAAGAAAATTATTCTATCGAAAAGATTTTGTCAAAAATTTTGATTTCTATCGAAAAATTTTTATAAATTTTATTCTATAGAATATTTTGTCAAAATTTTAATTCTTATAGAAAATTTTGTGGAAAAATTTTAATTCAAGGAAATTTTGCCAAAATTTTCTAATTCTATAGACATAATTTCTTCTCAAAATTTTTATTCTTATAAAATTAGAACCATTTGTGTGGAAATATCATTTCATTAGAAAATCTTTTTGCAAAATGCATTTCTATCGAAAAATTTTGTCAACATTTTGATTTCTATTCGAAAATTTGTTAAAATTTTATTTCTATAAACATTGTTGTTGTTTTTTGTAGCTTAACTAACAAATTTATTTGGGCAAAGCCCTATAGCTGCAAGATGGTTGGTATGGACGCAGTTTCGGAATTACCACATTCTCATCATCAGCATCTTCTTGCTTGCAGCAAAACCTATCAACCAATTATCAGAATAAATTTCAGGCGTTTCATTAAACAACAATGAAACCACACTTGAACCTTCCGAAAAAGGTTTTGCAGATAGCCGCTTATTGCCAGAGATAAATTTCGTACAAACATATCTCTTTTTACTATGCCACTGTCAAATTCATCGATTGAGTGCAGGTTGGCTGTTTTATTTTGAGCGTGCTTCCTCTTAACTTCATTCGTGGTTTTGTTTTTTATTGTTGGTTTCGTACTTCAATCATAATTCTGTTGTTTTGATCTCAGCTTTAAAACCATGTCTGTTTGACAAAACTACAAGAGTAGAAAATTTCGTTCATGTTTTATTTCATATAGAAAAATTGTAAAAATTTATTTCTATAGAAATTTTTGTCAAATTTTATATCTCTATCAAAAATGTTGTCCAAATTTTTTTTTCTTATTCGAAAAATTTTTCAAAATGATCTATTAAGTTTTGTAATTTTTTCAATAAATTAATTTGAAAAGTATCAAAGGAAATTTGCAAATTTTAATTATATAGATTCTAAAAAATTTTATTTCTAAATTGTGAAAATTATTTCATGTAAAATTTTGTGAAATTTATATTCAAAATTCATGCAAATTAATTTTAGATCAATTCATTCAAAAATTGTGTCAAAACTTTATTCTATGAAATTTGAATATTATTTCTATTGATTGGTTTCTAAAAATTTCAATTTTTTTCTATTCGAAAATTTGGTCAAATTTAATTTCAATCGAAAAAATTTGGTTAAATTTATGTCTATCAAAAAATTTGTCAAAATTTTATTCTATTAAATCGAAAATTTGTCAATCATTATTATTTCTATCCGAAAATTCTGTCAAAATTTTATTTCTATAGAAAATGTTGTTCAAAAGTTTTTTTTATCTCGGAATTTATGGTCCCAAAATTTTTTTCTATACCAAATTTTGGCGAAAATTTTATTTTATTAACCAAAGATTTTGTTGAAAATTTCTATAGAAAAATTTGTCAAAATTTTATTTTTATAGAAAAATTGGTCAAAAATTTTATTTCATAGAAAATTTTGTCAAAATTTTTATTTCTATAGAAAATTTTCTCTAAATTTTATTTCTATATGAAATATTGTCAAAATTGTTATTTCTTTATAGAAATTTTGTCAACATTTTATTTCTATAGAAAATTTTGTCAAAATTTCATTTCAAACATTTTTATATCTATTCGATAATCTTTGTCAGAATTTTTTTTCTATTGAAACTGTTTGTCAAATTTATATTTTTTTTATGAAAATTTTTTTTCTATAGAACTATGTCAAAATTTCAACTCAATAGCAAGATATCTGCCCAAAACTTATTTCTATGGAATTTTTTTTTTCAAAATTTTATTTTTCTCTCCCTCTCTTACCTTTCTTTTCTCCCTCTCTCTCTACTCTCTCTTCTTCTTATTCTCCCTCTCTCTCCTACTTCTCTTTCCTCTCTCCTCCTCTCCTCCACTCTCCTCCTTTCCTCCTTCTCTTCCTTCTCACTCTCTCTCCCTTCTTCTTTTTTTTTCTCTCCTCTCTCCCTTCCACTACTTCTCACCTTATCTCCATCTCTTCTTCTTTTTTTCTCTTCTTCTCTTTCTCTCCCTCTCTTCTCTACTCTTCTTCCTCTTTCCTCTCCCACTATCTCTTTCTTTCTCTTCCTATTTTTTTTCTCTATCTCTCTTCCCTATCTACCCTTTTCTCCTTCTTCCTCTCTCCTTATCTCCTCTCCCCCACTCTTCTCCTTTTCATCTAACCCTCTCAACTTTTTCTCCTCCATCTCTATTCCATTCTTCCTCCTCTCTCTTCCTTCATCCTTACCTTTTCCTTCTTCCTTCTTTCTCTCCTACTCTATCTTCTCTCTCTCTCTCCTTCCTTCTCTTCTCTCCTTTTCTTTTTACTCTCTCCTCCCTTCTCTCTACATCCCCTTCTTATATGCCCTCTTTTCCCCTACTCTTCTCTACCTCTCCCTCTTACTCTTCTTCCCCGTCTCCTTATTTTTCTTTCCTTTCCCTCTCCTCTCCCACCACTTCTTCCCCAATATACTTTAATCCTTCTCTATCCTCCATAAATCAATTTTCCTTCCTCTTTCTCATCAAATCTATCCTCTTACTTCCCCCCTTCTAACATCTTCTCTATACTATTCTCCAATACACCTCTCAAACTTTTTTTTCTTACCTCACATCTTCTATCTACAATTCAATCTCCTTTCCCTCTTTCTTCTTCTCGCCCTCTCCTACTTCTCTTCTAACCTCTTCCTACCTCCTCTTCCTACCTTATTTTTTCTCCTTCCATCTCATACATTTCTCTACTCTCTCCTCAATTTTATCTCTTCTCCTCTTCACCATCGAATCTCCATCTCTTCTACTCTCTATCTTTCTTCTCTTTTTCCTCTTTTCTTCTTCTCTCTTTCTTCTCCCTCTTCCTCTTCACCTCTCTCATTCCCCGTTCGTTCTTTCTTTCTCCCTCCTTCCCACTCTCTCTCTCTTCTCTTCTTTCTGCTCCCTATCCCCCTTTTTCGTCTCGTCCTCTTCACTTCTTCCTTCCCTTTCCTCTCTCCCCTAAATCTTCCTCTTCCTCTCTTCCCTCCCTCTCTCTCATCTTTCCCTCTCTACCTCTCTTTTTTTCTTTCCCTTTTCATTCCTCTTCTTCTCCTTTTCTCCTCTCTTTTCCCTCTCTTTTTTCTTCTCCTTTTTTTTCTCTTTTTCTTTCTCTCCTTCTCCTTCTCTCCTCCTCTCTCTCCTATCTCTTCCTCCCCCTCTCTCTCCTCCTCTCCTCTCCTTTTTTTCTCTCTCTCTCCTTTCTCTTTCTTTTCTTCTCTCCACTCTCCTTTTCCCCTCTTCTCCTCTCTTCTTCTCATCATCTCCATCTCCTCTTCTCCCCTTCCCTCCCCTTCTCTCTTCTCTATTCTCTTCTCTTTCTCCTTCTCCTTTCTCCTCTACCTACTCTTTCTCCTCTCTCTCTCTCTCTCCCTCTCTCTTCTCTTCTTTTCTTTCCCTCTCCTCTATCCTCTTTTCATCTATCTTCCCTTCTCTCACCCATTTCTTTTTTTCTAATTTTTTTCTCATCCTCTCTCTTTCCTCCCCCCCTTCTCTCTCTCCTCATCTGCTTCTCTCTCTCTCCTCCTCCTCTCCCTTCACTCTTCCTACTTCTTTTTCATACTCTCGTTTTTCTCTCCTCTTATCTACCTCTCTCCTACTTCTTCTCCCTCTCTACCCTCTCCCTTCCTCCTCTTCTCCCTTCTCTCTTCCTTCCTTTCCTCTTACTTCTTTCTTTTTTTCTTCTACTCTACTCTCTCTTCCTTCTCTCTCTCTCCCTTTCTCTTTCTCTACTCTCTTCCTCTCTCTCCTCTCTCCTCTTTTCCTTTCCCCTCTTTTTCCTCCTCCCTCCTCCCTCCTCTTTCTTTCCTTCTTCTCTCTCTCTCTTACTCCTCTCCTTCTCTATTTTTTCTCTCCTTTCTCTCTCTCATTTCTCCCTCTTCCTTTTCCCTCCTTCCTTTCTCTCTTCCTCTTCCTCTCTCCTCTCCTTTTCCTCCCCTCTCCCCTTCCCCTCTCTTTCCCACCTCCCTTCTTCCTTTCTCTCTCCACTTGTCTCCTCTTCTTTAATAGGAAGATGCTTATCCAAATTTTACTTTCTATTAAAAAAAAATTTTGCTCAAAATTTTATTTCTTTCGAACAATTTTCTGTCAAAAATATTTATTTGTATCAAAAATTCAAAATTTTACTATATACAATTTATTTTTGTAAAAATTTTATTTCTATACAAAATTTTTCAAAATTTTATTTCTATAGAAATTTGTCAAAATTTTTTTACGATACAAAATTGTGTCAAATTTTATTTCTATAGAAAATTTTGAGAAAAATATATATTTTTATCACAAAACTTGTCAAAATTTTTATTTTATATCGAAAATTTTGTCAATATTTTATTTCTATTCGAAATCTATCAAAATATATTTTCTATAGAAAATTTTGTTAAATTTGTTTCTATGAAAATTTTGTCAAATTTTTTTCTATAGCAAATTTGTCAAAATTTTATTTCTATCGAAAATTTTACAAATTTTGTCAAAATTTTATTTCTTTTAGCAAATTTGTAAATTTTATTTCTATAGCAAATTTTGTCAAAATTTTATTTCTATAGAAAAATTGTCACAATTTTATTTTTATAGAATATTTTTCACAATTTTATTACTACACAAAATTTGTCCAAAATTTTATTTCTATAGAAAATTTTGTCAAAATTTTATTTCTATCGAAAATTTTGTCCAAAATTTTATTTCTATCGAAAATTTGTCACAATTTATTTTCTATAGAAAATTTTGTCAAAATTTTATTTCTATCGAAAATTTTGTCACAATTTTATTCTATTGAAATTTTTGTCAAAAATTTTATTTCTATAGGAAATTTTGTTAAAATTTATTTCTATCGAAAAAATTTTTCAAATTTTAAATTTCTATTGAAAAATTTGCCAATTATGTTTTCTATCAAAAATTTTGTCATACATTTTATTTCTTATGGAAATTTTGTCAAAATTTTATTTCTATCTGAAAATTTTGTCGTTTTTTTCTATCGAAATTTCGTTTTGGTCCAAAACATATCAGGTAAAAGTGGAAACCTGAAATAATGCCGTTTAATGAGCAAACATAACCGTATTCAAAATGTAATGTTACCATTTAGTACATTTCTGTCCTTTTGGTATTCCTATTTGTATGAATTCCGAAATATTCAATATCTCTTTTTTATTATTTTTTAATGGTTTTAATTCCTTCCTGCGAATTCCCATATATCCCACATTGTGGGACATATGGCAAATTGAATTTTGTGGTATCTTTGTAAATAATTTCTATGTAGGAACAATTTTCCTTTATGCGTGCTTCCTTTCTCTCTTTGATGTTTGTTACTGGTGTTGGCATCATTTTGTAAAATTCTAAAATTATTTATGGTCTGTGGGCATAGCTGTTAGGGACAAGACATTGAATGAACCGTGCATGTATATGCTTTGTGGTTGCATCACTTGGATTGGATGTGCATTTGCTACACCATGTTATTGCTGCCGTCTCTATCTCCGTATACTTGAAGTTGAAGTTTTGCTAATATAAAGAACTTTTCTTGAGAGTTTTTTTCGTTTTTTGCATCAAATTTTTTGCATCCTGATGATGCGAATAAAACAGCAAATACACTTAGAAAAATGTTTCTTAACTAAAAGTAGTAATTTTTATAAAATATAATTCTATTTTTTACCTTTTTTCAATTTTTCCCCTAGAGCTGTCTTTGCCAAACAACCGAATTCGATGCCGTACGTGAACTTTTGTCGTCCACTGTATTTAGGAGCTGACGGAGTTGAAGTGTTTTCTGAATGTACTTCCCTTAATTTCCATGGGCCCCCACCATCGCCATCATCCCTATTATGATCTCCTTATATTATTTATGTCTGATTCCTGCAGCGATATGCCATATATCATGCTGAAGATTAAAGACGACTACAACACTACCATGCAGGAGATGCATCATCTCCAAGATGAATATTATGGTGGTTTACGCGCTTCAATTGCATTTTGATTACAATTGAATTTAATTCATACTCTCTCTCCCCACCATATGAAATCCCTAGACATTGTGGGGTTGAGATTTATTTGAAGTGTTTTTTTTTACACTCAATGGGAGGAGATTTAGGTGGGGGATGAGTACATTCATTTCACTGTCTACTAAAGCAATCTGATAGTTGTGTGTTATGTTGCCATAACAAAACATTATTTTTTTATGTATAATTTGGTTTGTCTGAGATTTTCTTCGTTTTTGTTTTTTTTTTATTAAATAAAATAAATCTTATTACCATTAAATTAAATTGAATGTGTGTAAGTTTTGCACCAGCAAATTGAAAGATTCAATCGGTTAAGATGTTGTGCGAAACTGCATGTGAAAGAAAGTTGGCATGGTACACAGCCATTATTAGATTAAAATAGAAATTGTTTCCAATATTTGAATTTTATGGATATGTTTTTGGGGAATGAGAGGCTATAATTTTCTACATATTTGAACTTACAATTCAATCACTGATTTGAGATGATAATCTTGTGGAAAATGCTTACCTAAAAAAAGAGAGAAAGTTGTGGAAAGAATTAGTAAATATTTCAATTGATTTTGTTTAAATAATAATAAAATACTATAAAGGCTAAATAATGTTTTTTGTTTTTTTTTTTTTAATTTTACAAGAAAACGTGGGTATTTTGATTATATTTAATTGACTTCCGAGTCTAATTAAAAAGTTAATTATATCAATTAAGTTAAATATAATCAATCAGACTTAATTAATATTTCTATCTTGATTAAAATGTTAATTGTACACAGAAAAAAATTCACGATTTTCCAATTAAAGTCTTAATTGAGTTTTAAAAAATATTCAATTAAAAATTTTATTGATTCAATAAATTTTTTAATTGAAAACCAAAATCACAAAAGTATTAGTATCAATTAAATTTTTTAACAGGCTTTCAATTCTTAATTTTTTCAATTAGATACTATCATTCTGTCATTCAATTAAAAAAGAAGTTATATACGGCCGTAAGTTCCCGGCCAGGGCCGACAGCTTAGGTACTCTACACCATGGATTGTGTAGAGAACTTCTACTGAAGACTTAGCGATGGCAAGGTATCTTTAAACTTTCCTAACACCGTAATATATACCAAACATAGTGTCCATACGTCGCGTATGAATATAACCCTTTCACTACCGAAAATAAACTAACTGTTAAAAACTTTCAATTTTTTCTTCTGTTTACTTGTACTAAACAGCATGTAGAACAAAAATTTCATTTTAAAACCTACTTCAATTACTTCAAGAGCTATATGAGCTTGTTCTGATCAACTTGCATTCTTGAATTGTGACCAAATTGGCCTTACGAAAAGATTAAGCGCTATTGGGCCTATAATATCCTAAAGTGTGCGGAAAAAATCACAAAAAGAATCCGAAAAAGTACAGCTTATAGTTTTGTATGAATGGCTCCATTTACTAGCAAACCATAAGTAGAAAAAATTTCTCAAAATTTCGTATATTTTCGTTTATTACCAAAGAAATTCTATAAAAATATTATTTAGTCATCAATATGGAAAATATTTATAGATTATTTAGATTAAAGCTCTACTTAAAATAACATCGAGAAATTAACATGCGAACACTAAGTGGGAATAATAGAATTTGGTTGTATTTTTTACGATGTCCTTTTAAGTTGGACATCGTTAGTGAAAGGGTAAACTAAAAAAGTCGCCGAAAATCGTATATTAAGTTAAGTCTTAAATAAAATTTGACACATCTAAGGATGAAAGGTCTTATGAATAAATTAAATTCTCAAAGTATTTAGAATTTCTATTAGAAATAAAATTTGGAAAAATTTCCTATAGCAAATAAAATTTTGACAAAATTTCATAGAAAATAAAATTTTGACAAAATTTTTCTATAGAAATAAATTTTTGACAAAAATTTTCATAAGAATGTAAAATTTGCAATGTTTCTATAAAAATAAAATTTTTGTAGAATTATTTTTGGCTCGAGTGCGCCAACCGAGTATTATTGATACCGAATGACGAAATTTCTATTTGATTTGGGGATCGGCTGATATATAAACTATAGACCGATATGGACCAATTTTGGCATGTATTAGCAGGCCTTATACTAACACTCACGTTTGCAAATTTTCAACCGGATCGGATGAATTTTGCCCTCCAAGAGGCTCCGCGAGATCAAATCTGCGGATCGGTTTTATTATGGGGCTATATATTTAATTAGAACGAT
>PGFW01005889.1:0-11966 GCA_003123925.1 Haematobia irritans
TTTTTTGGGGGGGGGGGGGGCGGCCGCGGGCTGCTTTGTTTCCCTGTTGTTTACTAGGATGAGAGGCTCTGTGGAGGTATTCCACATGATGCGATGGTTGCTGCTAATTATTTCCCTGGCTCGTTGCTCAAATGCCTAGGGCGCTCTATCATTGTGGGTGCACCATTGAGGGCAATGCTTGAATGTTGCTTTCCTGCGGTATTTACCAGGTGAGCGGGACTCTGGCGACGTTTAATGTCACATTTTAGAGGCGAGTCGATTAGATTTTGCTTTCCCTGCTAAGTATTCCAGCGTTAGGTTATATTAGGTGGCAGCCCACGCATGCTATCAGGCCCTCACTTAGGACTATTCAGTCCATTGTGATACCTACATTGGTGGAACTTATCTTCTCTTTTATCACTGAGTGCTGCCAGGATTCCGATGTTAAGCCTCAATGCCAAGGGACCCCTGCCTTTTATAGCGGCTGAGTACCGAACGTGCGGTTCCACTATTGCAGTGAAAGCCACTTAAGAAGACAGATATTGAAACCTCGGCAGCCAATGTCACCTAGCATTGCTGAGCGTGCGGATAAATGCGCTTCAGGCGCTGAAAACAACTTGTTGCGTGTTTGGGCGCGAAGGCAGGAATCGAACCCACGACACTGTGCTGTATTTGCTAGGCGGGGGCATGCTAACGTATTGGCACCACGGTGGCTCCAGGATGGGGCGGTTTGTTTGTTCTGTGGCATGATCACTGAGGATAGTGATAAGCTACGGATGGGCAGAGTTGTCCACATTGACTACTTCGAAGTACTTGAATAACTGCAACAAAATACTGAGGAAAATCCCATGCGCCTCAGAAGTTAATATGTCTATTTCGCTAGCTTCTACGCTAGGCTTGGTCATTTGTGAAAGCGTTGAATAGGCAGTAGTAGCAGGAGCATGCGCGATAAGCTTACGCTTTTGTTTTAGATGGCGAGAAGAGAAGAGAGAAGAAGAGGCGTGAAGAGACGCGAAATAGCCATAAAGTAGAAAGAGGAGAAATAGATAAGGGGTGGGAGGGCGGGGATCGGGCCGTGGTCGGGGGCGGAGGGGCGACGCGGAGCAACTTTAATTACATCAAATAAAAGCATTTCAAGCGTTGTGTGAGTAAACGTTAATGATTTGCACTATCGGACTTACATAGTTTGCTGTAAGCAATAAATATTTGGGTTTAAATATTAATAATACATTACAAAACATACGCTTTATTTATACTAAATATAATAATATAATTTAAGACATTTTGGCATAGCAAGGTAACAAATGTTACAAAAATGCTAATTAACTATTTTGGGCCTTAATGAAAGATATGTCTGTAGGGTGAAAAACATAATATGCGATGCCCTCATTCCAGAGTACGCCCTAAGTGCGCACTTACATGTTTTGATGGTAGTTCGCTTGCTTTTTTATTGCTGGATTGATGCTGAATTGCACTGCCTTTCAAAGTTTGGATTTATTGGCCTTAATATTATACTTAGCAATTGTGACTAACAGTTTTAAGAAATGCTCCAATCGGCTAAAAGGACCAAAAAGCTTTGTTCGGCCCTAAAGTGTCTAAGTCATTTTTAGCCAATGCGCTTCCTATTAAATATACTATTTTGAGTTCGTAAGCATACTAAAAAAATTAAAAAAATTATGATCTTTAAGCACCGCGAGAAATAAGCGGAATTTCTATCTTATATCCGGGTTTGGTAAATTTCAAACAAACAAAACTTTGCTGCATGTTTTGCTTGTATAAATTGTGCACTTATTTAAGACATTAGCCGGTAGCTTTTGGAATTGTAGACATCTAATATGCTTGCACAATATAAACAATTTTTTGTTTGAAGCAACATGTGAAAGTATGTATGTGGCTGTTGGTAGCATGTTATATTAGGCGATTTTTATTCTATTGAGGCCGTGTATCTATCATTTAGCCATTTTTACATATAAAGAAATGGATATTATAGTTCTAAGCGTGACGATGTTCGCTGCCAGGGTAAATCTGCCGAAAATTAAAAATAAAACAGCAAAATACAAAAGTATCTCCATAAAGTATATAAAATGCCCCCCACGAGCGGCATCAAAAGCAGAATTTTCTTCGGTTGCACCATAATGACGAGGCTGCGCTTCAATAGCGGCATAAAACGGCAGTATCTTTCTCAATCTCGTTCGATTATTCCACTGCCAAAAAATGCCAAAATTCAAGGCCATTTGTTGTTGCATAACGAAACTAACTATGAGAGAGGTATGAAAAGACAAGGGTGAATTTATACTAATCTCATCAAGAAGAGGGCCAGCCCTGTGAGTAGGATGCCCAATTGATTGTAATATTGTATGGTGAAGTACAAGCCATCACAGGCAATTTTATCATCTGCTCATGCTTTACTTCATTCGCAAAGAGCCGGCATGAGATTTATGGCCTATTATCGACATTCGGTTTAGCTGGCAACATATTTGCGCTTTGCGGCGCAAATGCCACGCAGTATTTTCGGCTAGCGACATGCCGTAGCATACTATGCGTAAAATTATATTTGATCAGAATCGTCAAATAGTTTTCAAAGTATCGTATGCGAATTCCCATCTGCGGCAAAAATCATCATAAAGTTTTCCGAATGAAGCTGACCGTAATACAACGTGTACAACATCCAAAGGGTTAGCGTATAACGAGCAAAATTCCTATAAAGCGGCAAAGAACCAAAAGGCAGAGGCCTCCTAACATAATGTTGACAAGAGATTATTGAAAAGGGCGATTACGTATTTCCGCGACGCATAAACAAATTGCATATAGGCCCTTAGAACTCTTCCCTAAAAGAACGAAAATAATAATAATGACGCGTGATGCGGACAAGACAGTCCAAGCCCAAAGGCATATCCAAATTTGGCATGAGCGAGATGCTTTTAGGACTATCGTTCGATATGCGTGACAAAGGATCACCTTTTCGTACCGCAATGCAAAAAACGCGCATGTTGTTGTAGCTGTTACTCGCGGCAAGCCTCCCAGTACGAGGTGAACTATATACGTAGGCGCTAACATGGTAATATTTCCTTCAGCCTCAAACACCTGGCCAAAATATAAGACATTTTTTTTCTTATTATGCTTGATTTTTATATTCAGTATAGTCCGCCGAACAACGATTTTGTGTTGTCGCGCCTGTCTTACGCAGATATATTCGCAAAAATGTTACATATGACACCATATTAATCCGACTTACCAGTACACCATATTATATTCTTGAAGACTATGGAATATGTCCAATCGTAACTTGCTACAGTCAGGCATGTACAAATTTGTATCTGCCTATATTTCTTTCAATGACTCGCATCATGTCCCATAATATTCTTTTGTCCATAAAGCTCGAAAGTTATAAATAAACAAGTATATACGGCCGTAAGTTTCGCGCCAGCGGAATCTTATGTGCCTCACCATGGATTGCGCTAGAAACTTCTACGAAATTACTGGTCATACCACATCGAATTAATTGGGTTGTGGGATACCTTAAAACTTCTTAACATCGTTTTCTAAAATTTGTGAGTTAGTTCATACGTGTTATATATTAGACAAAAATGTAGGTATAAGGTGATACGGTCAAAATTTGGTCAATATTAAAATGAACGTATTTCTTTCAATTTTGAATTTAAATAACCTGAACACCCCTATTTGAAGGTGTGTGTGTAGAATGCTTGCTCTTATTTTTTGATTTTGGCAATTCACTCTTCATATGTCAAAATGCCGTTCCTAGCAAGAAGAGCAGCGCTATCAAAATTTTTACTCGCCGCATCGGCGAAAATTCTGAGCTGCTACTCGCACGAAAGCTGCAGCAATCGCCTAAAAGCTTGCCCAAATCAAGCGTACAAATGTAATTAAAGTGTATTGCGGGAACGTTTGTCGCATAGCCAGGAAGTCTGGATCGCGGGCAAATCGCAAAACCGCGCAAGCCGCTGAGACGACAAGAGAGTTGCCGGTAGTTTCAAGCGAAACCCTAACCTCTCTCTCGAGATGCCGCAAATAAGCTGGGTGTATCGTCTACAACCGTGGCATCGCAGCGCGACTATCGACTTAACAGAGGTAGTGCACTCCAATCGGCGATGATAAACAAAATACGACGGCCAAAGCCGCGATCCCGGAGCGATGTACACGACGATGCTGTAGCGAAGTTTGACTGCGTGGTAATGGACGACGCAAACCTACGTCAAAGCGATACAAGCAGCTTCCGGGACAGGAGTTTTATACGGCAAAAGGACGGGAAAGTAGCAGATATTTTTCAAGCACATAAAACTGTCAAAGTTCGCCAAAGCAAATATCTGGTTGGTGCAAGCCCATGCTGTTACTGCATGTGGCTTAGAAAGCACATCTTTCAAAGCGCTTCCGGCACTAGTCAACCAGAAATTACGTGAAAGAGCTGTTTGATATAAACGTACTGCCTTCTGCTCCTTTCTGCAAGAACACGGTTGTTCCGCTACTGTTAGTTGGCGCGAATTTGGCTCTTAGCCACTATTACGCCGAAAAAGCGCCCATTCAGAGTGCCCGTAACGCCGCCAACAAAGCGTGCCAGGTGGTTTCGCCATAGCGACTAAGAACCCTCCCTAAGGCACGCGCTAGAGCTCCGCCCCATCGTGAGAATACTGGGCCTAATTGTCAAGCGAACCTAAGAGAAGACGGAAAAAAACTGGCTAGGACGCGAGCAGCGTTGCAAGGCACAATCTGGCTTCTGGCGGCGAAGTAAGGCTGACAAGGTGGCTGCCTACAATACAAATGCTGATAGGGCACGTGTCAAGCGTGAGGCCCCGGCCAATTCGGATTTTGAAAAGCCGAAAGCCTAACTGAAATATTTTTGCCTGATTTCTATACTCATTGAACTTGAAAAAGAAATTTAATTGTTTTTTTAAATAACACGATTTCACACGTATCCTTTCTACACGACGTTTTCCTGGCTGACCAAATTTTGACGCGTATCACCCTTTAGGTAAGTCTACGCAAATCAATTACGAATGCGATTATGCGACTTTTGCAGCGGTAGTAGAGAGCCAGAATTTGAAGATTATGGGCCGTGTCAATTATTTGTTGATGGAATCGCAGTATACCTGAGCTATATATAACTATGATCCGATATGCGACAGTAGTAGCTAGCTCATGGTTGTTAACTGCACCATGATAGTAGCCACAATGATACCAAATGTTAAACTGAATCTTGATGAAATTATAGCTCTCACAAGAGCAATATATCGCGCACGACGTTTATATGGGGGCTATATATGATTATGGACTGCATAATAAGGATGCACTTTTGGCGTGCGTTGTTAATTATCACTATAGCTACACGAACGTTACGGGGGCAAATTTCAACCAGGATCGCGATGAAGCCTTCTTTTCCCTCTCTTTCTTTTGTTCTACCAAAAGGCCCACTGGAAGTCAAGTCTGGCGGATCGGTTTATATATGGGGCGCTATATATAATTTATCGGCACTAATATGAACGGCATATCCTTGCTATGATTGTTGGATACCATATACTAACATACACGTACCAAATCTTCAAGCAGAATCGGATTGGATTTTGCTCGTTCTTCATGGGGCTCGGACGGTCAAATCTGGGGATTTTGATTATATGCGCGGCGACTATATATAATAATCCACGCGGATTTCGCCACCTAATTATATTGCATCGCCGTGTTTGAGGCCCATACTATTACACCGGACGTTCCAAATTTGAAACTGAATCACATGAATTTATTGTCTTCTTCCAAGAGGCTACGGTGGTCATCTGGTGATTCGGTTTATATGGGGGCTATGTAACATATAATTATGGACGATGTGGAGCCAATTTTTGCGGTGGTCATTAAGACCATATACTGCACACGTCATATCACCAAATTTGCAGCCGCCGGATCGGATGAAATTTCGCTTCTCTTAAGCCTCTGTCAAGCAAATCGGGCGGGATCCGGTTTTTATTGGGGCTGGCCTATATAATAATGGAGCCGATGTAGATAATATAATAATGCGACCGATGTGCACCGATGTAACGCAAATTTTTTTTTCAAGCACGGTCGGATGAAATTTGCTTTCTCTAGAGGATTCGCAAGGCCTATATTTGGGGCCGTCCGTATAGGGCGGCTATACGCTAAAAGTGGACGCGATATAGGTGCTTTGGCAATACCATCGACTAAATGAATAACAACTACTCTTTGCCAAAATTTCAAGTGCAATTAAGCGTGTTTCGTCGGAATTAGCGTGGCTTCCACAGGCGGACGGACGGACGGACATGCTCAAGAAAATCACTCAGAATTTGCACACGACCCAGAATATATATACTTGTATGGCGTTCTTAGAGCCAATAATTTGCGAATGTGTTACAAATGGATATGACAAAGTTAATATACCCCCATCCTAATCGGCGCCGAGCGGTATAAAATTGTACCTGGTTTTTTATACGGCTCATCCACCGATTAGAATGGTGACGGGGGGATAATAAGTTTGTTCATTCGCGTTTGTAACACATGCGAAATATCGATTTTCGCTTTATAAAGGTATTATAACTCTTGAATCAGGGAGAAATTCTATGACGCATATAACGTATGTCCGTCTGGCTGTCTGTCTGTTGTATATCAGCGCTACAGCCTTCAATAATGAAAGCAATCGCTGCTGAAATTTTGGCGTAAACTGTCTTTTGTCTGCAGACAGGGTCAAGTTCGAAGATGGGCTATATCGGTCCAAGTTTTTGATATAGCTCCCCATATTAAGCCGACCTCCTCGATTTGGGGTCTTGGGCTTATAAACAATTCGTGAGTTGTTTATACAATTTGCTTTGAAATTTGTAAATCTAGAGGTATTTTATTGACGCATAAAGAGGCTGTGCAAATACTGTTCAATAATAAATTGAAAAATGTGGAAACGTAAAGCGCCAGAAATATGTTGGAGATGTCAATCCGGGGACTATAAAAAAAACGCACCTGCCATTTCCTGGGCCTTGTTCACACAGTTTACTCTGACAAATCAAGATTATTGCACCCTCTTTATGGTGCATAAAATACCTCTTAGATTTCAAATTTTTCAAGCAAATTGATAAAAACTACCATTTCTATTGAAGCCGCAAGCACCCCAAATCGATGAGTGCCTGGTTAATATGGGGAACTTATGATCAAAAACTGCCGACCGATATTAGCCCATTCTTGCGAAAACTTGACCTGTCTGCAGGACAAAGGAAGAGGGGGGGGGGGGGGGGGGCAGTGGTTTACGCAAAATTTCAGCAGGATTGCTTCATTATGTGTAAGGCTGCTAGCGTGATTAGCAACAGACAGACAGCGCATGACGGACATGGCGTTATATCGTCATAGAATTTCTCCCTGATCAAGAGTTTATATACCTTATAAAAGTCGCGAAATCGGATTAATTTCGATTGTGTTACAAACGGAATGAAAACAAAACTTATTATAACCGCGCCGTCACGCATTCTATGGTGGTGGGTTATAAAAACAGGTGACATTTTTATACGCCTTCCACCATAGGATGGGGTATATTAAGGGCTTTGCTCATATCCATTTGTAACACATCGAAATACTTTGCTCTAAGACCCAAAAGTATATAATTCTGGTTCGGTTGTGAATTCTGAGTTGAATGGCTGCATGCATGTCCGTCGTCCGTCAAAGCCTGTTGAAGCCACGCCTTATTTCCGAAACGAAACACGGCTAGTTGCACTGAATATTGTGCCAAAGTACGTTGTTTATTCATTTAGCGTCGCGTATGGTATTGCAAATGGACCATATCGGTCCACTTTTATCGTATAGCCCCCCTATAACGACGGGCCCGCAAATTAGGCTTGCGAATGCCTGCTAAGAGAAGCAATTTCATCCGACCCGGCTTGAAAGATTTGTAGCATGGGTGGGCACATCGTGTCCAATTATTATAATACACATCGCGTCCTATTATTATATATAGCCCCCCATATAACGATCCCGCGATTTGGCTTGCAGGAGCCTCTAAGAGAAGCAAATTTCATCCGATCGCGGCTGAAATTTGGTAATATGGTGTCAGTATATGTCTCTAGATGAGCCACGCAAAAATTGGTCCACAATCGCGTCCATAATTATATGCTTACTAGCCCCACATATAAACGCGAGTCACCAGATTATGCCCACCGTAGCCTTCTTGGAAGACCAAAATTCATGTTGATTGCTATTGAAATTTGGAACGTTCGTGTAATGATATGGCCTCAAACACCGTCATGCAAAAATTGGTCGAAATCGCGTCGATTATTTATATATAGGGCCCCGCATATAATCATAAATCCCAGATTTGACTGATTGCGCAGAGCCCCCTTGGAAGAGCAAAATCCAGTCGCATTTCTTGAAAATTTGGTTACGTGATGTTTAGTATATGGTATCAAACAATCATGCAGCTAATTGCAGTTGCATATTAGTCGCATTAAATTATATATACGCCATATAAACCGATCCCAGACTTGACTTCCAGTGGCCTTTGGAGAAGCAAAGTTGCATCCGATCTGTTGATAATTGTGTACGTCGTGGTAGTATATGATATTTAACACGCACGCCGCAAAAGTGGTCCATATCAGTCGCTATAACTCATATATAGCCCCCATATACAAACCGATGCCGATATTTGGCTCTTGGAGAGCAAAGAAATTTCATCCAGCATTCAGTTGAATTTGGTACATTGTGCTAGCCTATATGGGTCGTTACATACACATGACTAGCTAGGCTCCATATCGGTCTTATAGTTATATTATAGCCTCGAGGTAAGCTCGATTCCCAACACACAAAAAATTGGCCGGGGCATATTCTAATTCTGGCTTCTCTACGTACCGGTGCAAAAGTTCCATATCGATTCGTAAATTATTTGTTAGATTACCTAAAGGGTGATACGGTCAAATTTGGGTCAAGGGAAAACGTCGTGTAATCGCGTGTGAAATCGTGTTATTTAAAAAAACAAATTAAATTCTTTCTTCAAGGCTTTCGAATTAGTATAAAATTCAGGAAAAATTTCAGTTACGCGCTTATGCGCTTTTCCAAATCCGAATGTGCCGGGGCCTCACGCTTAGACACGGCTGCCATCAGATTTTGTACAGCCACCATTGTCGCACCTTGCTTGCCGGCAGAAAGCCGCATTGGCCTTCAAACTGTCTGCTCGATGCCTTAGGCGTTTTTTGTGTGGCTTCTTTAGGTTTCCGCTTAAGCAATAGCGCGCAGTAGTTTCTCAAGCTTGGGCGGAAGCTCTGGGCGTGTTGGGAGCGGTTCTTGTCCTTGCGAAGCCACCTGCACGTTCGTTGCGGCGTACCACTCAATGGCGGCTTTTTACCGTAATGGCAAGATGCCAAAATCGCGGCCAAAACAGTACGGAACAACCGTTGTTTGCTTGCAGGAAAGGGCTAGGCAGACGTTATAATTCAAAAACACGTGCTTTCCGTAAATTTCTGTGTTGACAGTCCGGAAGCTTTTGAAAATGTTGGCTTTTGCAAGGCCTACAGGTACAGATGGCTGGCCAAAACCATATATTTGCTTTGCGAAACGGTTTGACAGTTTTATGCTGCTTGAAAATATCTGCTACCTTTCCCGCGTCCTTTGCCGCTATAAAACTGCGCTGTCGCCGGGGCAAGTCTGCTTTGTTAAGTGAGGCTTGACGTAGCGTTTCGTCGTCGCATTTACCACGCAGTCTAACTATCGTCAGCATCGTCGCTGTAGCATCCTCGCGTGCTATCGGCTTTGGCGCTCGTATATTTGTTTATGGCATTGCGATTTGGTAGTCACTACGCTCTGTAAGTCGATAGTCCGGCTCGATGGCACGGTGATAGACGATACAGCCCAGCTTATTTGCGGCATCTCGAGAGAAGAGGTTAGCGTTTCGCTGAAACTACCGCGCAACTCTCTCTTGTCGTCTCAGGCGGCTTCCGCGTTGTTGCGCATTCCCCCCGATCCAGAGCTTGCCTGGCTATCGACAAAACGTTGCCCGCAAAAGCACTTTAATTACATTTGTAACGCGTTTTGAGTTTGGGCAACTTTTAAGGGCGATTCTTGCCAGCTTTTTCTGTGCGAGTAGCTCAGATTTCGCAGAATGCCGGGCGAGTAAAATTTTGATACGCTGCTCTTTCTTGCTTGGAACGGCATTTTGACATATGAAGAGTGACATTCCAAAAATCAAAATAGAGGCAACATTCTACAACACACACGCTTCAAAATGAGGGGTGTTGGCAGCGTTGTTTTTAAATTGCAAATTGAAAGAAATACGCTGTCAATTTTATATTGAGCCAAAATTTTGACCGTATGCCCACTTAATACCTAACATTTTTGTCTAATATAACACGTAGAACAACTCATCAATTTAGAAAACGATCATGTTATAGAAGTTTTAGGGGGGGAGGTAAACCACACCCAATTAATTGCATTGTGATGACATAATTTGCGTAAGAAGTTCTACGCAATCCCATGGTGGAGGGGCACATAAGATTCGCGCCTGGCCGAACTTACGGCCGTATATACATGTTTATTTATAACTTTCGAGCTTTATGGACAAAGAATATTATGGGACATGATCGAGTCATTGAAAGAAATATAGCAGATACAAATTTGTACATGCCTGACTGTACAAGTTACAGATTGGACATTTCCATAGTCTTCAGAATATAAAATGGTGTTATTGGTAAGTCGGTTAATATGGTGTCATATGTAACATTTTTCCGAAATATTCTCGTAAGACAGCCGACAACACAAAATCGTTGTTCGGGGACTATACTGAATATAAAAATCAAGCATAATAAGAAAAAATCTGTCTTATATTTTGCAGGTGTTTGAGGCTGAAGGGAATATTACCATGTACGCCTACGTATATAGTTCACCTCGTACTGGGAGGCTTGCCGCGAGTAACAGCTACACAACATCGGCGTTTTTCATTGCGGTACCAAAAGGTGATCCTTTGTCACCATTCGAACGAGTCCTAAAACCATTTCGCTATGCAATTTGGATATGCTTTGCATTGACTGTCTTGTCCGCCATCACCGTCATATATTATTTTCGTCTTTTGGGAAAGTCTAAGCTAATGCAATTTGTTTATGGTCGGGGAAATCGTATGCCCTTTTCAAATCTCTTGTCAACATTATTTGGAGGCTCTGCTTTTGGTTCTTTGCCTTATAGGAATTTTGCTCGTTATACGCTAACCCTTTGGATGTTGTACACGTTTGTATTACGGTCAGCTTATTCGGGAAAACTTTATGATATTTTGCGAGATGGGAATTCGCATAATACTTTGAAAACTTTTGACGATCTGATCAAATATAATTTTACCATATATGCTACGCATGTCCTAGCGAAAATACTGCGTGGCATTTGGCCCAAAGCGCAAATTGTTGCAGTAACCGAAGTCGATAATGGCCATAATCTCATGCTCTTGCGAATAAGTAAAGCTGACAAGAATGATAAAATTGCCCTGTGTGCCTTGGACTTCACCATACAATATTACAATCAATTGCATCCTACTCACAGGGTGGCTCTTCTTGATGAGATAGTAATAAATTCACCCTTGGTTTTTCATACCTCTCGTCATAGTTATTTTATACAACAAATGAATGGCTTGATTTTGGATTTTTTGGCAGTGGGAATAATGAAGAGATTGAGAAAGATTGCGGTTTATGCCCCATTGAAAGCACCTCGTCATTATGGTGAACCGAAGAAATTCTCCTTTGATGCGCTCTTGGGGGCATTTTATATCTATGGAATACTTTTGGTATTTTGTTGTTTTATTTTAATTTTGGAGATTTCCTCAAGGAAATCGTCACGGCTTAGAACTATAATTGATTTTCTTAATATGTAAAATGGCAAATGATAGATACACCCTCAATGGAATAAAATCGCCTATATAACATGTACCCAAACAGACATACATACTTTCACAATTTGTTCAAACAAAAAATTGTTTATATTGTGCAAACATATCGATGTCTACATTCCAAAGTACGCTA
>PGFW01005899.1:0-13322 GCA_003123925.1 Haematobia irritans
AAAGACAGACATTCCGTCCGTATAAACTTATGGTCTGACCGGCACATTAAGAACATATAACATTCTCAACCCTATTTTCTGCTGAATCTTACGGCAGCTAAGGCGATAAGACCACGAAGACATTTTTGAGTCCTATCTTTTCATCAAGCCAATTCATTTCAATTTTTCAGTATGTGAAGAACTATGATATCGCCCAAAAGAGAGGAGATGAACCGATATTTATGTGTGAAATGCCACAAAATCATATGACATTTGAGACATCCTCGTTGAAACTTTTAGCAAGCCATATTAATTTCAAAGCCACATTCTCGACAGTCCAACATTCATGTGGAGGCAATCTAAAGATGGGTCGTGGTACATTGGTATCACCCTACTACCCAACCTCATATCCATCGAATGTGGATTGCACCTGGGTAATAAATGTAGCTATGGGAAATACTCTTCAAATAGACATAGAAGAACTTGATCTACCAAAAAGTGACCACTGTAATGAAGATTACTTGGAGATAAGGGCATCGTCTCGCAGCAAACTTCTGGGTGTTTTTTGTGGCAATCAAATACCAGAGGAACCCCTGTTATCGTTCGAATCATTGTGGATACGATTCCATAGCTCGCAGGAGAGTACGGGTAAAGGTTTTAAATTGAAATGGAACTATGGTAAGTAGATGACTGTACACCGAAGGAATTATCTTCTCTTTAGTTTTACGAAACAATCTTCTTCTTCTTCATATATATTTTATTAAAACTACGAAAGTTGCTCATAAAAACTATCAAACATCGTAATTTTAACGAAAAACAATGTTATATTTCAAAATAAATATCACTTTTTACCCTAGCTCATCTAAACGAAATTGTAAATAAGACCTATGGGAGTATAGATTCACCACCAGTATCTCTTCTTCGGATGGAGGATGAACCATTTGCCTGGCGTATTCTAATTGAAAGAGGAAAATTCATAGCTCTCCATTTCAACCAATACATGGAGGCGACGTTGAAGTACTCAGAAAAAAGTTTTATGCTTAAATCACTTAATTGTTGATCAAATTGGGATTTGGGTCGTGAAAATTATAGTATTAATGACTAAATGAGATAAAATGTAAATATTCGGAGTTTAATTGATTCAAGTGAAAAGTTAATTGTTTAAATTAGTTTATATGATTGATATGTTGATTGAAAAGTTACTTGGATGAATTAAATTTTTAATTATTGCCTCTCTCCCCAGCTTTATGATGGTTTTGATGAATCTGCATTAGGAATACCGATATTTCCATCACCTTTTCGCTTCATTTCCAGTTCAAATGTTGTCTTCTTTAAGACAAATCCTGAAAAACACGCTTACTTTTCCATTAAATGGAACATAACTGATTCCAGCCCAATGCTCACAAATACGACGACATCTAACTGTCATACAGAAAAGATGCTCGCAAGTAATACTACAATGACTATTCTTTCTCCCAATTATCCTAATGGATATGAACCAAATCTATCTTGTGATTGGATCATTCAATCAGCTGATCCACACTTTCATTTAGTTGCCTACCTTGTGGAGGTAATTCTCGAAGCAAGTGTTCAATGTTCGTTCGACTACTTGAAAATCTCCACCTCAACGGACATGATGCACTGGCATCAAGTGGAAAAACTATGCGATATACCGAAAAAGCGCCCATTCCGTGACATTCATGGAACGCCAAATCTTAAGTTTAATTTTGTATCAGATTCTGCTGTGAATAAAACTGGCTTTAGAGTGTTTATTATCCCAAGATGCGGTTCTAATATAACCCAGTCTGTGGGCGTCATCGATGGACGCACTTTTCGTTTTGCAAATGAATGTGTGTGGCATATTACTGTGAAACCAGGCAGAAGAATACTGCTGCAATTCGACTATGAAACAGTCAGTACTGGAAACATTGAAGATTGTATGACCTACGTTGTGGTATATGATGGTCTCGATTTGCATGCTCCACTTTTGGGTCCCGGCAAGATTTGTAATCCTCCACACGTTAGACAAATGCAGATGAATTCAACCTCGAACTATGCCACCATTAGATACTCTTCCCAATCTGTACCCCGTATCCCACCTAAGCCATGGAATATCACTTACCGTGAATTTTCCGATTGCAATGAAGAATTTCGTTTGATTCCTGAAGCATCCACTATTAACATAAGCTCGCCGAATTATCCGAATGTACCACAACCACACACTGAATGCGAGTGGAGGGTATTGGCTCCAGTGGGTGAACTTATAAAGGTGGAATTTATAGAAAGATTTGATATGAATACAAAATTTTGTGATCGGGAATTCATAGAGTTAGTGGACGGCGGAACTTCTTTAGGTCGAAAAATGGGGAAATTCTGCCACAAACCCGATCCCATGACGACAACGCAAAATATTCTCTACATGCGCTATTTGACCGATATTGCAGAACCAAGAATGGGTTTTAAGGCCAAAATATCCATTGTAAAATGTGGGGGGTCATACAACAGCAATAGTGGTTCCATAATGTCACCAGGCTATCCACATACGGGTGCTTATCCATCGTTTAGTCAGTGTGATTATGTCATTTCATTGCCTGTTGAACGAAAGATTCGCTTAATTATTCAAGACATGGATCTGCCCTTTGATGTCAAACCACCCAAGTCTCAAGACTATTTGGAAATTATACCCATATCTGGGATGGACAATGTAGTCATACCACCTTCATATGTCTACGGCAATACTACAAAAGGCACTCAAATAGATTTGGATGTCAGTAAGACCATAGTGAGATTCCATACCTTCGCCAAGAATACCCAACACCATGGTTTTTCCATCAAATATAATTTTCTGAGTGGCACCTGTATGCAAGACATAACTGGCGATTCTGGACACTTGACTATGCACCTCCCTACAAGAACATATTCTATGCATTGCCGTTGGAGAATCAAAGTTACCAAAGGCTTAAGGATTCGCTTGGAGTTTTTGAATATGGATGATTTTAAGTCAACAAATGGTACGGGGTAAGTACTGTATTTTCGTGTATGACATTTCAGACAATGTTTCTCAAGTACTTGAAAATGCTGTCTCGATGCTGGCGCCGAACTAATATCGCAAGATTTCAATCGACCTATCGCGTAAATTTATCAGTCAGTATAAATAACTATTGCAAAACACTTTGAAGATATCAAAAAGGAGGCTTTGTGTACATTGGTCCTAAATAAATGGTAAATCAAAGAATAGATCGGCGCAGATGATCCTGGAATCCTGGATCTACACATATGGATATCCAAGATGAGTTCACAACCTATGTTAATAATAGTGTATCAATTCTACGACACTATAAGAGAACATTCGTCCTACTATCATAGCATACATATCTGCAGATTACCATTTTTCTGCATTCCAATGATCAGGACATAAGAGACTTTATGGTGATTTCGATTGGGAAAATGGTTCAACATTCTCTCGAAATTTGATGCAAGATATCAAGGACACTGTCATAACTTTGGATACTTGTTTATACCTCACAATATTATAAAATTAATAATAACTTGAGAATTACACACATTTGACCGAAATGTCAATTATGGAAAAAGTAGTGTGAAACCAAGGCAACTATTTATTGCTGGAATCGAAAACGCCCTTAATTAGCTGTCATGGTAACACCATCGATTACTTCTGTATCACTGCTACTCCCACCATTTCCGTCTATTATTCTGGGATAATGACTTATGTTCCTTGTATCAGTCTCACTCGCCTATCATTCCCAAAATGCTTCTGACTTCCCCCCTTATATATGCAGTCCTTGAAATTTCCATCATTTGTCGACTTGAGTAAAATGGTGAAAAACTTGTCATGTCCTCCGGCATGAAATTTCGTATGTTAATACCCTACGCTTCTCGACCACTCTTTGGACCTTTGGCCTGTCACATCATTTATCCTAGTCGCGACTCATTGCTTTTAGCAATGACATTTCGTGATCAGTTAGTTATTCAGGAAAATAGGGTTGATCCGAAGTATTTCCATACACTTCTTTGAATAGCCCTGCTATATTCGCATATTTGATCCATGAATTACGCTTTGTTTTTCTTTTTATAGACGAACTACCGTTTTCACGAATTACAATGACACAGAGATGCTCTCGACCATCACTACATTTGATGCCATAACTTCGATCCCAACATCTGACGATAAAATCACTGATAAACACCATGCTGTGGCAGTGTCTTCTTCCCCACTGTTTCAGCTCCCATGAAGAGTATCAGAGCACGTTACTATTCAAACGAGACATCATTTTGCCCACCTAATATAGGTCCTCGGAGGATGGAGTATGGCAGTACTTGATATACAAGATTGGCAGCTCCGTTCTAAGCCAACATTACATTTTGCCGATCTCAGATTAAATCAAAACGATGTGAAACTTTGGTGTTCAATATCAGTACCTTTCACCACCATTCCATCCAACAAGGACTATTCAAATATTTTCTCCATTGACATTCCGCGATAATTTCGTTGTCATTAATTATCGGGAGAATGTAACACAAAAACTTCAACCACTATCCCAAACCTCAGGATCCTGGCAAATAATTCAGACAAATACCGATCGCATAAGAAAGCTTACAATGACATAATAAACGCCACTCCTCGGTGGGGGTAATTTACTCTGAGCAATAACTTCCACATTGAACAACCTGCCACGTAACAAACCACCAACTATGGTCTATTTTGTGGGTGCGGGTTTGTATGATTGCCACAAACCAACCAAAAAACACCACCAAAAAAAAAAAACCAACAAAAACAACAACCAAACAAACAACAACACAAACACCATCAAACAACCAAAAAACCAAACACCCACAAGCAACGCCACCCACCCACAAACAAAAACCAACCCAACACAAAAACAAAACCTCCACCACAAAAACAAACAACACAAACAACATCCACAAACAAAAACCAAAAAAAAAACAAACAACAAAAAACAAAACACTACAAAAAAACACACACACCCAAAAACAACACACACACCAAACAAATCACAAAAAAACACCAAAAGCAACTCAAAACAAAACATCCAACAACAACACCATGACCCCACAAAAACAACCAATAACAAAACACAAACAACACAAAACAAATACCCAAAAAAACAAAAAAAAACAAAAATCAACCAACACAAAACCACCAAAAAAACCCAACTCCCTAAGTGACACCCAAAAAACAAAAAAAAAAAAAAAAACCAAAACAACACAAACCACAACAAAACCACCAATCAAAAAAAAAAAAAAAAAACACCAAAACCCAAACCAAAAACAAAACAAGAACCCCCACAATAAAACATATTAACAAACCATCACATCCAAAACCAACCAGACCACACAAACCATAAACAACAAAACCAAAACAAAAACAACAAACCAACAAAACCAAACCCCACACAACAAAAACAACACACAACCGAAAACAACACCCACAAAAATCACCAACAAAACCCAACAACCAACAACACCTCCAACCAACAAAAAAACAACAACAACCAAACCCCAACCAACACCAAAAACAAAAAAACCAACAAAGAACACACATACACACCAAACAACAAACCAACAAAAAAACACACACCAAAAAATCCAAAACAACAAAACAAACACCATCAAAAAACAACCCACAGCAAAAACAAAATCACACACCAAACGAAAACACCCAACCACAAAACACACAACCCCACCCAAACAAAACCACGCCAAATCGCAAACCAAAAAACCCAACCAATCCACACAAAACCCCACACAAACACACACAAAAAACAACCAAAACCACAAAACCAACAACCCAACAACACAAACCACAAAACCAAAACAAACAACCATCACAAACCAAAACCAAAAAAAAAAACAATCAACAAACACACAAGAACAACCACCAAAAACACAAACAACACAAACCACACACAACAACCAACCAACACACAAACACCCAAAAACAACGCATCATCAAACAAAATCCCATCAACCCACAACACAGAACCCACAAAAACACCAAACAACACACAACAACAAAAAAACAAACCAAATCACAACTATCAACCACCAACCAAAAAACAAAACAGACACAAAACCTCCACAACACAAAGAAAGACACAAAACCACAAAACATTTGTTTCTAAAGCCTCTCTCTTCAAGGTTAGAGATCTGGAAATAACAATCATGAAGAGGGAACTTACACACATCTTTGCGATCCCGTGAACGGGAATTCCATAACAGGTCAAGTGAGGAAAGGTCGCATGAGTACGACAACTGGCAGACTGAGGAATGTAAAAGTGGAACTATTGCAAAGAATAAAATATGAATCTGGATGCTTACAACACTTCCACAAAAAAAACCCTCCACAACCATACAAACAAAAAACTCAAAACAATAATCCATACCAAGCTAAGACCACATTACATCCTAAACAACAGAAGACACCCATACTCTTATATGCAAGGCTGTATCAACTTCACCTGTGTAGGGTGAGACCCAAAATTATTCAACAAAAAGAAGTACTTAAGCCACCATAAGTAGAAAAATTACTACAAGGCAGGACCTATGAAACAAAAACTAACATCGAAATTTACCATGGAATTTCAAATAACAACTCCAACCAGACGATCAAACAAATAATCGATATACCACAAGTGGCACTTATCCTATTGGGGTCAGTTTCTTCTTTGGAAGATTCACCAAATACTGATACCAAGGATTATACTACTCCGGAAAACCCTACAACACAGCAAATAGAGTGAAATGGTCTATAGAGATACCGGCAATGCTCAGCCCCTACCAACTTCGTGACCAGCATTATTCTCACAGCAACATCCACAAACTCCTCTACTAATCATAAACGTACACATTGCAGGAATTGGCATCCTCTCCCCCGCACCCAAATAGAGAAAATGTAAACTGATCGATAGAGACTTTTCAATACTTCTCTTGTTGGGCAAGTACTGTTACGGGCATCGTGATACAATGACATACATAATGAATAAACTGGAGAATTGTGTCACCAGCGCCATAATGGACTGAGACCGAGGCCACCGTAATCAAACATGCTGATTATAGTTTTCACAGCATTCAAAATAATAGTCGCAAGACAATAAATACAAAGTCAAGAAGGAAAAGATACACAAATTCAAGCTAACGATATTTGTAAACCCTGCAAATACAGAAATTAGCCAAAGGTTCGGGTCTTTACCAGTCAATTATCAGAAAAAACGTAATGCCAGGGCCGGAGAAGAGAAGAGGGCAGACCAAACATGTCGACAGGATGAGATAATTGAAGGAGGAGATCAACTTATCACGCTACTTCCTGAGGAACTTTAATCTTGGCATCCCACTGCTTCTTTACAAACGATATTCGCTATAGAGTATACACTTCGACCCACATGCCACAGCCACAGGAGTGGCAATGTTACACCCCCACCTACGACACCGCAACACCCTATCATAATGGCGGCAGACAACATGGAGAATATACCTCCGCGAACAACACTATGCTGATGAAAATCAGGAATTTGTGTCTTGGTATGTCACGGCCCCGAACGACCCAATCCCATAGTCATAACGCTTCAAAAATACTTTGATTTATGGAGCAGAACTCAATCGACCACGTTCAGACATTTATGCGGGTAGTGCCTACAGACAGAAAAACTCATCAAGAAGCTTTCTGGCAACCTCACAGCTAACTCCACTGTCAAGCGTAGATCACCATCAAGCGTGTGAAAATTCCGTTTCTGATTTCTCAACTTACAGGCAAAGGTTTTCAAGCTACACATAATATTATACTTACCCAAATTAATTGCAATGAGCGAATATCATTACCTCAACCGATAGGAAACTCACCCGTTTAAATACTGGACACGATTAAACTTATAAAATCGAGAGCTGGACAAGTCAGTATTATTGTCTTATCTATCAATCCTACATGGCCCCCAACGAGCCAACAATAATCGCAAATACATCTCTTAATTCACCCTTTTTTTTTTTTTTTCCAAAGGCTATCGCATACGTGTCGATATGAAAAAAATGCAAATCAACAATGAGACCAAGGCGTGTACACGAAATCCCCTAGCCCAATGTTCTGAGAACATTTGCAACACCATGGAACTGTTCGATAGTGCTATTATAAGCGAAACTTCCATGGGAAAATTTTGTTCTGGCACAAATACATCCTACGTCTCTTCATATGGAGATGCCTCTTTGAAATTTACGGCCCGACAATTGGGTCAATATAGTTTTGAGATTGTCTTAACAATGGAGAAAAGTATTTGTGGTGCATTAATGGAGAAAGTTTTGGAGGAGGATGAGGTAAGATTGCATTGGTCATATCTCATCTAAAATTGAGATAGCTTCTTTAATATCGACATTTTCAGAAATTTGTTTTGGCTTTCCCTCAAAATATAAATATGACCAACTATCCACCAAATGTTCACTGCACTTGGCGTTTCGGATTCAAAATGCGAAGGCGTATCCATTTCAATTTTGCCGATATACAAGCTTAAGATTTACCATTTTCTGCGATTCCAATATCAGGAATAAGAACTCTTATGGTGATTTCGATTGGGAAATATGGTCAACATTCTCGAAATTTGATTGCAAGATATCAGGAACTGTCATAGATTTGGTACTTTGGTATACCTCAACAATATTATAAATTAATAATAACTTAAGAATCACACTATCATTTGGCCGAAATGTCAATTAGGGAAAAAGTAGTGTAACACCAAGGCAACATATTTTTTGCGAATCGAAAACGCCCTTAATTAGCTGTCATGGTAACACCATCGATTACTTCTGTATCAACTGCTACTCCCACCATTTCCGTCTATTATTCTGGGTAATGATTTATGTTCCTTGTATCAGTCTACTCGCCTATCATTCCCAAAAATGTTCTACTCCCCCTTATATAGCAGTCCTTGAAATATTCCATCATGTGTCGACGGTAAAGAATGGGTGTGTGTATGGGGTCATCACGGCATCGCAATATTTACGTAATGTTTATACCCGTACGTCTTTAGTCGACGAATTTGAATCCTCCTCGAAAAATTCCAATTTTTGGGGCCTAAAATTGGCCTGTCCACATCATTTACCTAGTCGGCGACTCATTGCATTTAGCAATGACATTATCGTGATCATATTCGGTATTATGTTTTGTATCCATGAGAATAATAATTACGTGGTTATTCCTGAATGTATTTCCATGACACTTTCCTTTGAATATAAAATGCCTGCTATAGTTTGCCGCATTTTATTTTTTGATCTCACTGAAATTACTGCCTTTGATTTTTATTTTTTATAGACTAACTTTCTCTTCATATATCATCGATTTTTACAATTGTCCATTGAGATTTGGTTCTCTGACTATCAATCTATACATAACTTGTATTTCAAATAACTTTGATTCCAGTTATATTCTTGATATAGGCAATGAAAATAATCTCGATCGATTACACACCATGCATGGTGGCAGTGTCGTTCAATCTTCCCACTGCGTACTTCAGTTCCCATTTTGATGAAGTTAGTACTAGTATAGTCACCGTTAGCTTTTACTCTAATTGACAGGGCCTCATTTCCCTTGTCCGAAACTACGCATCCAAATTTGTACCGTCCGTTAGTAATATAGGTTCCTAAGTGGAAAAACGACGAGAGCAGTTCGTATGTTTATACCAAGAGATGAGGCAGTCACAATCGCGAGATAATAGTGCGCCAAGAGAAGCTGACTTAATTACTTTCGCCGATCTCAGATATACAACACTTCAAGACGAAATGGTGTAACTTAGTGATTTTCAATATCAGTACACGCCTTCAATTCACATTTGCCAGGCGGTGAACATTGAATAACAGGACTGGGACATTGGAGTGAATAGATAACATTGCTTTCCCAATTGACTATGTTCCGCGATACATTTCCTATTTGGGATCACATGAAATTAATGGCTGATCTGACGGATAGAATTGTATACACAAAAACTTGGTAAACTCTACTTATTTCCAAATATGATTCATGATACTGGACTTACATTATCAGCAGAATAGTCCGATTGCACATACTAAACTCCTACCAGTCATTAAAAAATGCGCCATCTTGTACCTATGTGGGGTAAATTACTAACGAGGGCTAATCGAAACTTGTCCACATATTGAATCAAATTTCGTTGTAAAGTATACATTACACGCAACTAGTGGTCCATTTTGTGTGTTTTGGTTTTGTTGTCTAAGCCGATTCGTAGTCTACAGAAAGTCGTGAAAGATTCTGATGAATACTGAACCACCTCGTAGGAATTATCAGTTCTAACGATTCTCTTGGGTGGAATACGGGAATTTCTGGTCGTGATTGGGAAGGTCGATGTATCGTATGTGGTGATGAGTAGGAAACAGAACTGTTTGCTCGGGTATTGAAAATCATTACGGAAGTACTCTGAGAATGATTTGATACATTTCAAAATCCTATACATTATATATCACGAAATAAATAGCGAAACAAATAATTACAAGTTAACACTGAAATGAACCTCAACCGTTTTTTGCTGTATGCAAGCTGTTAATGACTTGTCACTCTTGCTGGAGTGTAGACCAAAAAACTTATTTCAATCGTATCTGGTTGAGCATTTGGTATGGATGAATTTCCTGTACCTATATTGGCCTGAAGACTTATATGAAGAGAATGATCGACATCGCAAAATGATTTTCGTGAATTATTTCCCCCAGATTACATACGTCAACTTGGATATTCATAAATATCCACAATTGCGACTTTACTCTTATGGGTCTGTGTTCTTCTTGTGAAGAAAAGATTCTAGCAGAGGAGCTTACGATATAATAGGATTACTTTGGAATATTCTCACTGGAATTATATCTATAGAGGTTTGTGGTCTGGTTTAACAGGTATAGCGGATGCTTGATAAGGTTGCCGGTGTATGGAAGCCATGCCTATATAACCCCCATGAACATTACATCCAGGTAGTGGTCAGTTTGATTATTAATCGCAGCTCAATGATTATTGTTATCACTCGCTCATATACCCATACAACAACGGTTTGAGTGTGAGAGTACATGTATCGAATGAGACAATGACCCATAAACTTGTTGATCTCCAATTGATAAAATTCTGAAACTCGGACGAATTTGTTCACAGGGCATAGCGCCATTTGGATGGCGTTGCGTGGCCAGCGTAGTCCCAACTGTGCGTATGATACCTTATAAGTTAAATCCTTGAATAGTCGCGAGGTTAATCAACGTCAAGAGGGCCATACAAACTTAGCCCTTATCGGTAATTTTGATACCTGCCAATACGATTGCGTTCGGTTTTTACCGTATATCGACGTAATGCGGAAAGAGATAGAGGGCAGAAAACATTGTGATGGATGAGTTTGAGGAGAGATCTTATCAGTACTTGAGACTTCATCTGGACTCCATGCTTCTTAAACGTATTTGCTTGAGTTCAGCTTCGACACATGCGTGGCAATGTAACCTCGTACACGACTATATGGCGCGAGAACATGAGATTCTGGACAAGATGTGATGACATGAATTGTGTTTGGTATGTCCTGCCCGGACGAACTCCATGAGCATACCTTTCAAATACTTTGATACTGGGAAGACCTATTGCCATCGTCAGCATTTATGCGGGTAGTGCATACAGCAGAAAAACTCATCAAGAAGCTTCTGGCAACTCACCGCTAATCTCCCATGTCAGCGTAGATCACCAAATCAAGCGGTGATTAATTCGTTTTGATTTCTCCAATCTTCAGGCAAGAGTTTTCAAGCTACCATATTTTCTTACTAATTGCAATGAAGTATCTTCTCACCGATGGACTCCCCCTTCATACTGGCACGTAAACTTTAAAATCGAGGCTGGACGAAGTAGTATTATGTGTATCTATCATCTCAATGCCCCAAATCTGCGCACGAACTAATATCGCAAGATTCTCATCAGACCTATCGCGTAATTTATCAGCATAAATACACTATTGCATAAACACTTTACAATACAAAAAGGCTTTTGTACATTGGTCTAAATAAATGGTAAAAAAATATGATCGCTGCACGTGATCCTGGAATCCTGGATCTACACATATGGATATACCAAGATGAGTCACACCTATGTTAATAATAGTGTCCAATTTTACGACACTAAGAGGGAACATTCGTCCTACTATCATCGCATACATATCTCAATGGAGAAATATTTGCATAAGTCCTGGTTGGGATGGAATGTGGTGAGGTACTGATATTGAACGACCAAAGTTCTACAACATCGTTTGATTTAACTCTGAGATCGGCAAAAGTAACTTTTGGCTAAACGGAGGCTGCCAATCTTGTAATATCAATACTAAGCATCTCCATCTCAGGACCTATTAGGTGGGGCAAATGATGTCTCCGTTTTGAGTTAGTAACGTGCTACTCGAGTTACTCATCATGGGAGCTGAAACAGTGAAGAGACACTGCCACCAGCATGGTGTTATCAGGTCGATCTTTATCGTAGATGTTGGCATCGAAGTTATTGGCCATGCAATGTAGTGCATGGTCGAGAGGCATCTCATGGTCATGTAAATCGTGAAAAGTGTGTTCGTCTATAAAAGGAAAAACAAAGCGTAATTCATGGACAAATATGCGAATTATAGCGGGTATTCAAAGAAGTGTATGGAAATACATATCTGGATGCACACTATTTTCCTGAAAACTAACTGATCAGAATGTCATTGCTTAAAAGAATGAGTCGCTGCTAGGATAAATGATGTGACAGCCAAAGGGATGGTCGGAGAAGCGTAGGGTTATTATCATTAGAGATTTCATTGGCCGGTGAGGACAATGACAGAGTTTCTTCACATTTTACTCGTCGACACATGATGGAATATTTCAATGGACTGCGTATAATAAGAGGGGAAAAGATTAGAAATTTGGGATGATAGGCGAGTAGATTAGTAAAGGAACATGAAAGTCATTATCCAGAATAATAACGGAAATGTGGGAGTAGCAGTTGATACCGAGAAGTAATCGATGGTTTACCATGACAGCTAATTAAGGGCGTTTTCGATATACGCAAACAAATATGTTGCTTGGTGTTACCTTTTTTACTTTTTTATCCCCCCCTAATTGGACATTTGGCCAAATGAGTAGTGTCATTTAAGTTATTATTATTTATAATAATTGTGAGTTTAAAGTATCCAAAAAATCTGCAATTGACAGGTGTCCTTTGTATCTTGCAATCAATTTCGAGAATGTTGGACCAATTTATTCCAAATCGATAAATCACCATAAGAGATTTTATGTCCTGATATTGGGAAATACGCAGAAAAAATGGTATC
>PGFW01005925.1:0-24287 GCA_003123925.1 Haematobia irritans
CTTTGACTGCCACGCATAAATGGTTCATATCAGGGTTTATTAATTTATCGGCATTTAGTCTTTTTTTATCAATCACAGACCATATATGTTCTTGAATAACTTACAATTTAGAGACAATGTTTAGCCACACCCAAGAAATATTATTTATACATATTATTTACGTGCCCTGATTTTAAAACTGGCCGTGCCTTGGCCACATAATTATGACTTGCTTATGGAAATAACACGGAAGTTTAGGTTACTCTTCTGTTGTCCTACTATACATTTTGGTAATTTCCAGAAAATATTTAATTGATACCATATTTAAACCGATACCCAGATTTGACTTCAGAGCCTCTTAAAGACAAGTTTTCTCGAACCCGTTGAAATATGACATTGCGAAAAATTGGTTCATAACGTGTTTATCATTTATTCAAATATCCTCTATATATATGTAAACTTATAAAACTGATCAAAAAACTTAAAATGCTTATACTAGGCAGAATAAAGCCTTTTTAAGCTAACATAGAGTCCATGTGGACTACTCCCTACGGGAAATTGGTGAAAATTTATATACTTTAGGTTAACAAGTCTGTTTAAGGGTCCAATGCGCATAGACACTAAATAAATAAATAAATTGCCACTGACGGACCTATCACAGAACTGTAACCGGTGCTCCAGTTAGTTGCCAATTTTAAATATCGTAATTAATTGAATTTCCGCACAATGGGCGCGCCTAATTAAAATATTATTAAACAAGTTAATACAGCATTAAAGTTCGGGCCGGCGAATCTTAAATACCCACCACCATTTGAAAAAACATTTAGGGTTTCCTTTTGAAATTTCAGGAGGGCTTGAGTACTTGAGGACACTTCCGAAGAAAATTTTAAAGATTCACCTATGAGGACTATATTCTGGATTTATAAGAACCATTTTTGTTTGAGTTTTAGAGGAATCATTAACCATCTCTTGTAAGCTGTGCAAGAAATTGCTAAAATACGTCTTGATTGGAAATCTTAAAATCTATAGAAGTAAAATCTGGAATTTTATCATGGAGTTTTCTAAGCCAAATTTTCATGATCCAGTTGCGCCTTCTACACCCTCAAGAAGTGAAGTCGCCGTCATATATGGAGGCATTAACCCAAATGGACGCGATAAAAACTTAATCCGATACACGTTTTGTGAGCCTAAAATACCGAATATTTACAATTTCAGGCAAAATTCAGATAAAACTCGGGTTTTCTAGAAACCAGGAGTTAAATCGGACGGACGATCGTTCTTATGGGGCTATACTAAAATATGGACCGATACTCACCGTTTCCGGCACACCTCTTTATGACCCGAAAATACCTATAGATTTCCAATTTCAGGCAAATAGGATAAAAACTTCGGATTCTAGAAGCCCAAGAAGTAAAATCGGGAAATCGGTCTATATGCGGGGCTATACCAAAAATATGGACGATACTCACCATTTTTCGGCACACTCTTATGCGTCCCTCAAATACCTCTCAGATTTCCAAATTTTCAGACAAGATTGGATAAAAACTACGGTTTTATAAGCCCAATGACCCAAATCGGAGGTCGTTTTATATGGGGACCATACCAAAACATGGACCCGATACTTCAACAATCTTTTCGCACACTAATTTGTGGTCCTTACAATACTCTAGATTCCAATTTCAGTATATTTAATAAAAACTGCGGTTTCTGTAAGCCCAAGAAAGTAAAATCGGCGAGAATCGGCCTATATGGCGGCTATACAAATATTGCGACCCGATACTCACCGTTTTCCGGCACACCTCTTTATAGACACGAAAATACCTATTAGATTTCCAATTTCAGGCAAATAGGAAAAAAAACTTCGGATTCAGAAGCAACAGAAAGTAAAAATCGGGAAATCGGTTCTATATGGGGGCTATTACCAAAATATTGGACCGATACTCACCATTTGCGGCACACTCTTTATGGTCCTAAAATACCTCTAGATCCAATTTCAGACAAATTCTATAAGGCCTAAGGACCCCAAAATCGGGAGGTCGTTTTTATATGGGACATACCAAAACATGGGACCGATTACTCAACAATTTTTGGCCACACGTATTTGTTGGTCCTGCCAATACCGTCTAGATTTACAATTTCAGGTAAATTGATAAAAACTGCGGTTTCTATAAGCCCAAGAAGTAAAAATCGGGAGATCGGTCTATTGATGGGCGGCTATTACCAAAATATGGAACCAATACTCACAGTTTTTGGCCCACACGTGTTTGTTTGGGTCTACAATACTCTAGATTTCCAACTTCAGGTAAATTGAATAAAAACTGGCGCGTTTCTAATAAGCCCAAGAAATAAAATCGGAGATCAGGTCTATATGGGGGCTATTACCAAAACATGACCGAATACTCACAATATTTTTGGCCACACCTCTTTATAGTCATAAAATACCTCTAGATTTTTAAATTTCAGCAAATTGCTAAAAACTTCGATTTCTATAAGCCCAAGGACCCCAAATCGGGAGGCCGGTTTATATGGACTATATCAAAATCCTGGACCAATATAGCCCGATCTTCGAACTTGGACCTGCCCTGCCCAGACAAAAGACGAGTTTTTGTGCCAAAATTTCAGCACGATTGCTTCATTATTGAAGACTTGTAGCGTGATTTACAACAGACAGACAACGGACACTCGTTATATCGTCTTTTAGAATTGTCTCCCTGATCAAGATATATATACTTTGTATTAGTCGGAAACGATATTTCGATGTGTTACAAACGGTAATGACAAAACTTATTATTTACCCCCGTACCATTCTATGGTGGTGGGTATAAAAAAGTGAGACAAAATTATCAGATAACCTATTGTTCCGGCCTATTTTCAATTGTTACCACAACGGAAGTAATGATAGAGGTATGAGCGTCCTTCTAGAACTTTGTACGCAATCCATTTTCATGGTGGAGGGTATAAAAGATTGCGGACTTTCAGCTTCTATAATTGTTTTTAATTTTTTTATACCTCCACCATAGGATGGGGGGTATATTAAATTTGTCATTCCGTTTGTAACACATCGAAATATTGCCTCTATAGACCCATAAAGTATATATATTTTCTGGGGTGGGCGATGAAATTCTGAGTAGATCTAAGCCATGTCCTCCGTTGTTGAAATCACGCCTAGTTTCGAAACGGAAACAAGGCTATTCGACTTGAAAACTTGGCACACTATATTGTTATCAATGTAAGAATCGGATTTGCGTATTGCAAATGGCGCCATTCATCGGTTCACTTTTACACTATAGCCCCCATATAAACGGACCGGACGGATTTGAATACGGCACCTCAAGAGAAACAAATTTCATCGATCCTTGCTGAAATTCGTAATGGATGTATTATGCGTATATTGGTTCCTAAAACCATGCAAAATTGGTCCACAATCCGGTTCATTAATTATATATAGGCCCCATATAACCCATCCCAGCATTTGGGCTTGCGGAGCTCAAGAGACATAAAATTCATCCGATCCGGTTGAAATCTGCTGTGGCGTGCATGTTTAGTATATGTCTCTAACAACCATGCCAGATTGCCGTCCATATCGGTCCATAATGTATTATTATAGCCCTTATTAAACCGATCCCAGATTGACCTCCGGAGCCTCTTAGGTAAGTATATATAGCCCCATATAAACCGATCCCAGATTTGCCCTCCGCGAGGCCTCTTTGAAAGGAGCAAAATTCATCCGATTTCCGGTTGAAATTTTGTAACATTTCGCCCAAGTGTATGGCATTAAAACATGCAGAAAATCACGGTTTGCACTCGACGCCAAAAAATCTACCGAAAAATTTTATTTGCCATAGATAATTTTGTTCATCATTTATAATTATCTATAGAAAATTTTGTCAAAATTTTATTTCATATAGAAATTTTGTCACATTTTGTATTGTATGTTAGGAAATTATTGTGTCAAATAAAATTTCTATACAAAATTTTGTCAAAAATGTTATTTCTATAGAAAATTTTTGTCAAAAAGATTTTATTTGTATAGAAAATTTGTCAAAATGTTATTTCTATTGAAAATCGAGCATTTCATTGTTGGAGAGCGAATATTTGCAAAATCTTACAAAACACAAGAAATTCTACAATCTACCAAACTAGTACAAAAATCTGCCATTTTGGTAGACTCGTGTTCATAAATTGATATTAGGTCCCCTTATAAAGCGACCCAATATTTCAAATTATGCGCGGCTCTATAATTACAGCTCAAAAGATCATATACGATTCGTGATTATTTCTTCCCTATATATACCGGTCAAGAACTGGAATATATACGTATTTAATAGACATTTTATTTGTTCTACTATATATCCCGCATGGGACTTACTTACAAATTAATAAGATTGATTTAGAAGTTTTAAGATGCCTTGCCATCCGGCCGCAAGCCAAGTTAATTTAATTTGTGGATGACCGTCTTTTAGTAAAAGTTTCTACGCCGAATCCATGGAAAGAGGGTACATAAGATTCGGCCTGGCCTAAGCTTACGTCTATAGTACTTGTTTAAAATTATTTCGATATTCTCAAGTTATAACCTTTTAATGACAAACTACACAAGGGCATTGGAATTTATGTGCAAAATCTTGCATCTTTAAGACACACCAAAGGGATACGGTAGTTGCCTCAAGTTTTTTACAAGTAAATGAAGATTATCTGCACTCATGTATCCTTGCCTTAATGAAATGGGTCGAAAAATATACAAAATAAAAACGAAACAATTTTGGAGAAGGATATTTTTAAATACTCATCGCCATATACCCTTCACCATAGTATTGGAAAACCAAGTAAGGAAAATCTAAAAGTCGCGGCGGGCAGCCGACTATATTATACCACATTGTAGATCTTAATTTTGCGATTACCATATAAAATCCGGTCAAATGTTATATGTATCCAACAATACATTCATTTAAATATCACTCGATCTGCGACAAGAATTTGATTGAATTCTTACAAAATCTATAGACTCAAATTTAAGTCGGCTAGCTGCACTAGGGGTGGAAACACAATGTTTAGTAAAAAATATATTGGGCAAACATTTAAATCTGAAGCAGTTTTAAGGAAAACTTCGCCAAAAGTCTATTCATGATTTTTATCGCTCGACTATATGCTTTTTAGGAAGCTTTAGAAAAACTAGATATTTAATTTTTACAACTTTTCGTCTAAGCAGAGGGCCGATTTTTACTAAGGAAAATGTTGGTATTTTGACCATTTCTTTGTCGGGAAATTGGAAAATATATATATATATATATATATTATATATATAGTATATAAAATATATATAATATATATATATATATATATAATATATATATATATATATATATTATATATATATATATATATATATATATTATATATATATTAATATATATATATATATATATAATATATATATATATATATATATATATATATATAATATAGTATATATTAAGCTACTGTTAGTTTAGATCAATGGTTATGTTTAAGCCTGAAATAAAAAAAACAACAACAATGCCTTAAAGAAACAAAACCACAATAACAAAACCAAAAAGAAAATGCGAAAAGAAGGAGGCAAGGCACGCTCAAATAACCCAGCCATTGTGAATGTCAAATCGATGAATTAGACAGGGCATAGGAAAAGAGAATGTTTGTTTTCGAGTTTATTTTTCGGCCGCATAAGCCGGTATCAGTAAAAAACCTTTTTTCGGCAGGCTTCAAGTTGTGGTTTTTGTTGCGGTTTTATAAACTGCCTGAATTTATTCTGATAATTGGTTGATAGTTTTGCTGCGCAAGTAGAGGATGCCTGCATGCAGGAATGTGGGTAATCCGGAACGTGCGTCATCCAACCATCTTTGCAGTCTATAGGGCTTTGCCCAAAAAATTTGACAAACATTCTTTTCCTCTGTTTGGGCTTAAGCTACTCTTGTAGTTTTTAGTCAATGCTATGGTTTTAAGCTGAAAATAAGAAAAACAACAACAATGCTTAAAGAACAAAACCAACAATAACAAAACAAAAAATGGAAAAAGAAGAGGAGGCACGCCTCAAAATAAACCAGCCTGTGAATTTCAAAATCGATGATGTTGACAGTGGCCATAGGAAGAAGAGATATGTTTGTTTCGAGTTTATTTCGGCAATAAGCCGAGCTATCAATGTAAAACCTTTTTTTCGGAGGGTTCAAAAAGTGTGGTTTTGTTGGTTTTTAATAAACTGCCTGAATTTATTCTGATAATTGGTTGGATAGTTTTGCTGCAAGTAAGAGGATGCTGATGAGGAGATGCTGGTAAGTTCCGAACAACGTGCGTCCATCCAACCATCTTGCAGTCTATAGGCTTTGCCAAATAAATTTGACAAACATTCTTTTCCTTCTGTGCGTTAAGCTACTTCTTGTAGTTTAGTCAATGTATGGTTTTTAAAGCTGAAATTAAAAAAAACAACAACAATGCTTAAAGCAAAACAAACCAACAATAACAAAACAAAAGAAATGGAAAAAGAAGAGGAGGCACAGCTTCAAAATAAAACCCAGCCATGTGAATTCAAAATTCGATGATTTGACAAGTGGCATTTAGCGAAAAGAGATATGTGTTGTTTCGAGTTTATTTCGGCATAACTTCCGGCTATCAATGTAAAACCTTTTTTCGGAGGTTTCAAGTGTGGTTTTTGTTTGGGGTTTAATAAATGCCTGAATTTATTCTGATAATCGGTTTGATGTTTGCTGCAAGTTAAGAGGATGCTGATGAGGAATGTGGTTAATTCCGAAACGTGCGTCCATCCAACCATCTTGCAGTCTATTAGGGCTTTGCCCAAATAAATTTGACAAAACATTTCTTTTCCTCTTTTGGCTTAAGCTACTCTTGCTAGTTTAGTCAATGTATGGTATTTAAGCTGAATCAAAAAAAACAACAACCAATGCTATATATATATATATATATATATATATATATTCTGAGCTATATCGTAAATCTGAACCGATTTCAACAAATTTGGCACGATAGCTACTATGCAATTCTACTCCTGTGGCCTCTTTTCAAAAATTTTCACAAAATCGAGTTTAAAAAAAATTGGCCTCTGTGGTCATATGAAGTGTAAATCGGGCGAACGAGTAATTATTATATGGGAGCATATATCTAAATCTGAAACGATTTCAATAAAATTTGGCACACTTGAGAACACTACTAATTGTACTCCTTAGCTTCAATTTCAACCAAATTGCGGGTAAAAAACTCTGGCTCTTCTGGACCATAGTAGTCCATATCGGGCGGAAAGATATATATGGGAGCATATATCTAAACTGAACCGATTTCAATAAATTTGGCCACACTTTGACTATAGTACAATTTTTCTTCTTGAACAAAATTTAAGCCAAATATTGGGTTAAAAACTCTGGCTCTGGGGCCTATATAAGTCCATATCGGGTAAAATATATATATGAGAGCTATATCTAAATCTGAACCGATTTCTTCCAAAATCAATAGATATCTGAGCCAAAACGACATACTTGTGCCAAATTGAAGTCGATTGCGACTAAAAAACTGCCACCTAGACTTGATACGAAAATGTGTTCACCAGACAGACGGACATGGCTATCTACGACCCAGGAGCCCACCCTGAGCATTTTTATTGCCAAAGACCCATATGTCATACTCGATGTCCTTCTGGGTGTGCAAACATATGCACTATAATATTAATAATCAACAGTTGTGGCGCCAGGGTATAAATAGAATCTAAATCTCAGATCAACATAGCGGATGCTTTAGAAACGGCCGATTTTGTTAGCTTGAGGGAAATTGAAAAAGATTTGTTTCATAAATTAATATTATTTGTATATTAGCGTATATAGTCTTGATTGAGGTATTCTCAAAGACATGAATTTTTGAACACATTCAACCACTTTTCAGGTTCGAAAAACGTTGATTCTTTATTTTGTACGTAGGCGAAATAAAAGAAATCATTGGGTGCCAAGTCAACACACAAACAAAAATAATTCTTTCCTCCCACACGAAATTTTAGACCAATCAATTGATCGTTTCCCGTTTTCTATGGAAGTTTTTTTTGAGACAAAAAATATATATTCTTGTTATAAACGCTGCCGTTCTTTTACAGGATGTAGAACATTTCATAAAGTTAAGCTCTTCAACATCAAATCGATTCACCCGCTCCATAATTTTTTATTTTAAGTTCTTAGCCCTTTTTATACCCTGCGCCACACTGTGGAATATTGCTCAGAATCGGTCCCTGAGTGCGATGTAGCCATAGTCCTGCTGAAACAAATCGACTTCAAAATTTGCGCACATAGTTTCTGTTTTGGCGACAGAATAGAACCTACTCTGAAATACGGTTCAGATTTAGATATAGCTCCCTAAAGATCTTATACCCAATATGCGGCCCCCATTGTGCATTAAAAATATGATTGGAAATTTTAAGCCAAGAGATTTTGTAAAACTCTAAAAAAATTTGAGGATATTAACACCTTTATATATAGAACCCAGAAATTTGAGTTAGCGATTTGATAGTGAGTACAGGGTATAAAATAGTTTTACCCTGCCCAGATTTTAGACTTTTTCCTTACTGTTCTGTAATAAAAATAATGTAGAAGAAATTATTGATTTATTATATTTTTATTAAATTTTACCTTTCCCCGGACGGATGAAATTCGAACCCGCGCACCAAGGCCGTTATTCAGGGGCGGGGGATGAGGGGGATCAAAACCCCCCCCGAAATGAATGAATCATTTTTTATATAAATAAATATATATTTTTACTGCATACGAAAATCTTATCGAAGATGTTGAAGAAAAGCTGGAGGTTTTATTTGAAAAACGCTTACCTATAAAACTTGCACAAGAATCATAGAAATACTAGTTGAAAAGCCCGTCAAACACGACGGTCGACAAAAAAACAAATTGGTTTTTTTCTCGCACCAGCAAATTTCATTTTTGGAAAATGTCTTCTGCCTTTTTATTTGTGTTTGTTGCTTTCTTTTTTGTGAACATGACTCGCTTGTTTGGCCATAGCCAACAAACAACGAAACAGCCCAAACACACATGGTGCTAAATGACAATGGCGCAAAACCTGCGAAAAGAACCTGGCCTAATCAGCGATGGAAGCACTTGGAGAGTGCCAATAAAAAAAGAAAGATATTTCCAAACGTGCATATTCTTTTAAAAAATTTTGTTCACTTCTGGCCAGTACTCAGGAGTGGAAAATACAATTTTAAAAAGTCAAAAGAGGTATTTTATGAGCGGAAAGGTTACTTTTTACTAAATTTCAACAAAATTTCACTGGAAAATTATTGTCAAGAGACTAAAATTTTAAAGAAAATAAAAATTTTGGACGAAAATTTTCTATAGAAATAAAACTTTGGCCAAAAAAAAATCTGTAAGAAAAACAAATCCTTGACAAAATTTTTTTCTATAGAAAATAATAATTGGCAAAAATTTCCTATAGAAATAATAGAATTTTGCAAAAATTGAAATAAATTTTTCGACAAAATTTCTGATAGAAATAAAAATTTTGTAAAAAAATTCTATATATAGAAATAAGCATTTGACAACATTTTCTACCGAAATAAAAATCGATTAAATATAGAATCACGCATTATTGTTTTTTCGACTAAAACATTCTTTGAAGTTCAATTAAAATCGGTTTTTGACTATGTCTTTTAGTCGAATATAGTTTTCGGAGATTTCTTCGATACATGGGAACATGTTTGTTTGCCATATTTGTAAAAGGACTATTAGCCAAATAGTGATAAAGACTTTACTCAAAATATTAAAATTATTTTGTCAAAGCTATTGTACCATAAATCTGATATCGACTCAGAAAATGTCTACAGCAAAAGGCTTACTAAATCACTTCGCGGGGCTACACAGGGTGAAAAAGTATTGAAAAAAGTAATATACGCTACTGCATTTTCCATCCCTGCAGTTACTACGCTTACTCATCCGAAACTTTCATTTTCAACAATTGAAGAGCATTAAAGGACGTATCTTACGAAATTCGGACGTAGCGAGAGCTAGACTCAATGGATTGGCATTAATCGACATTAATCGACATTCATCGCCGAATTAAATGTGCCGACTGAAGAAGTAATTGATTATATTTGTGCCCAAAAAAGCCCGTCGGCTCAATTTAATTATTATAAAAATATTGTATTTACATACCTCATGCATAATAAAATTTTCTACACATGAGATTTATGATGAATATTTTTTTTTAAGTAACCAAGTATTAGCTGCGCCAAATTGGTAACAACTTCCTCGTACATATATCGTATAATACTTTTTACCGGGCATGACATTGGAGGAAGCTACTTTCCGTGCAAGACAATACCCAGCTAGTCGAAAAATAAGTACTTCTTCGCAAGCATAACAGCTCTTCCAAAAAATAATATCTTTACCATAAGAATACCCAAAAAGTGCGAACTCACACCTGTTGCTTTTGTTAATTCAACACACTATTGCACGCCTCCACGATATGGATCTATTCAATGATGTTATTTTGTAATATAAATTAATGTTACAATACAACTTTAGAAACCGAAGGTATATTACTACTATTAACGGTACCCACTGTTTAGAACCGAACCTGGACCTCAAAATACGATTCTGATACCGTAATTAATAGAAGAATTCACTTTATTGCCTACACAGTAAGTTATTATTTTTAAACCCCAGGTAATATGCAAGTTAGTAACTTTTTGGATTACCGCGTATTACTGAAAGAATTCCACTAGTGCTTACAGTTTTTGCCTGGGAGCGTATAGTTTAATCATAAATAGGTAAGTGTTCTTTTTTCAATGTGGTTTTCTTTTAAAAAATAATATTCTTTATGTATATTATTATTTGCTAATTATTATTATTATTTTTTTACCAGTTTCATGTTTCTCTTTGTTGCTAAAAAAATATTTATTTAAGAGCAACCACATGAAAAAAGAACACTTACCTATTTATGATTAAAACTATACGCTCCCAGCAAAAACTGGTAAGCACTAGTGATTCTTTCAGTAATACGGTAATCAAAAAAGTTACTTACTGTGCAGTATTACCTGGGGTTAAAAATAATAACTTACCTGTGTAGGCAAAAGTGATTCTTCTATTCAATACCTGTAATCAAAATTCGTATTTTTGAGGTCCAGGGTTCGGTTCTTACAGTGAGTTACCGTTGAATAGCTAGTAAATACCTTTTCGCTTTTCTAAAGTTGTATTGTACATTAATTTATTATTACAAATAACATCAATTGAATAGATCCATATCGTGCGACGTGAATAGTGTTTGTTGAATTACAAAACAAAACAGGTGTGAGGTTCGCACTTTTTGGGTATCTTTTATTGCGCTAAAGATATTATGTTTTGGAGAGCTGTTTATTGCTTGCGAAGAAGCTACTTATTTTTCGACTGCTGGTATGCTTTGCCACGGAAGTTACTTTCCCTTCCAATGTCATGCCCGTGTAAAAAGTATTACTACTGATATATGTACGAGGAAGTTGTTAACCAATTTTGGCGCAGGCAATACTGGTTCAACTTAAAAAAAATATTCATATAATCTCATGTTGCTTAGAAATTTTATTTATCCATAGGTATTATACAATATATATATAAATTGAGCCGACGGGTTTTTGGCAGCAAATTAATCAATTACTTCTTCAAGTCGGCACATTTATTCGGCGATGAATGTCGATTAATGTTCGATTAATGCCAATCCATTTGAGGTTCTACTCTCGCTTAGTCGAATTTCTAGATACGTCTTTAATCTCTTCATTGTTGAAAATTGAAAGTTCGGATGATACGTAGTAACTGCAGGGGATGGAAAAATGCAAGTACTATAGTACTTTTCAATTACTTTTTCACTCCTGTAGTACCCCCGCGAATGATTAGTATCCTTTGTGTAGAACCATTTTTTTTTTGATGTCGATATCAGATTTATGGTTACAATAGCTTTTGACAAAATTATTTTTTAATATTTTGAGAAAGTCTTTATAACCTTATGTTGCTAATAGTCTTTTACAAAATATGGCCAAAACAAAAAACATGTTCATGTATGAAGAAAATCTCATTTTGCTAAAAGACATAGTTCAAAAACCGGATTTTTATTGAACTTCAAGGAATGTTTTATCGAAAAAACAATGTGATTCTATATTATCGATTTTTTATTTCGGGTAGAAAAATGTATGTCAAAATGTTATTCTATATTAGAAATTTTTTACAAAATTTATTTTTATTAGAAAATTTGTCAAAAATTTATATTTCAATTTTGCAAAATTTATTCTATAGGAAATTTTTGCCCAAAATTTTATTCTATAGAAAAAATATTTGCAACATTTTTTTTCTACAGATTTTTTTTTGGCAAAATTTTATTTCTATAGGAAAAATTTTGTCAAAATTTTTATTTTCTTTTTTAAAATTTAGGTCTTCTGGACAATAATTTCCAGTGAAATTTTTGTTGAAATTAGTTAAAAAAGTACCTTTCCGCTCAAAAAATACCTCTTCTGTACTTTTTCTTAAAAATTGTATTTCCATCCCTGAGTAACTGGCCCAAAGTGACCAAAAATTTTTAAAAAGAATATTGCACGTTGGAAATATTCTCTTTATTGCACTCTTCCAAGTGCTTCCATCGCTGAATTTAGGAGAGCGTTCCTTTTCGCAGGTTTTGCGCATATTCATTTACACATGTGTGTTTTGCTGTTTCGTTGTTGTTGCTATGGCCAAACAAAGCGAGTCATGTTCACAAAAAGAACAACAAACACAGAATAAAAAGCAGAAGACATTTTCAAAATGAAATTGTGGTCTAGGTGCGAGAACAAAAAACAATTTTGTTTTGTCGACCGTCGTTTGACGGGCTTTTCAACTTTAGTATTCTATTGATGTGCAAGTTTTTATAGGTAAGCGGTTCTTTTCAAAATTAAAACTCCAGCTTTTCTTCACATCTTCGATAAGATTTTTTCTATGCAGCTAAAAATATATATTTATTTATATTAAAAATATTCCAATCATTTCTGGGGGCGGGTTTGATCTCCCCCTCATCCCCCCCCCCCCTGAATACGCCTTGGGTGCGCTGGTTCGATATCTCCGTCCCGACGAGGGAAGGTTAAAATTTTTAAAAAATATAATAAATCGAATAAATTTCTTCTACATTATTATTATTTACAAGAACATGTAAAGGAAGTCTAAAAATCGGGCAGGGTAAAACTATTTCTATACCCTGATCACGCTATCAAAATTCCTACCCAATTTCTTGGGTTCATATATATAAAGCGTTTATATCCTCAAAATTTTTTAGAGGTTTTACAAAACTCTTGCAAAATTTCAATCATATAATGCACAATGGGGCACATATTGCGGATAAAGATCTTTATGGGCAGCATATATCTTAAATCTGAAACCGATTTCAGAGATAGGTTCTATTTCTGTCCCAAAACAGAAACTTGTGCCAAATTTGAAGTCGATTGTTCACAGACATGGCTACATCGACTCAGGGACCGATTTCTGAGCAATATTCACAGTGTTGGCGCAGGGTATAAAAAGGTGCTAAGAACTAAATAAAAATTATTTGGAAGCGTGAACGATTTGGAAGTTGAAGATCTTTAATTTTATGAAATTGTTCTACATCTCCTGTAAAATAAAAAGAACCAGCCGTTTTATAACAAAGAAATATATATTTTTTGTCTTCAAAAAAAATTCCATAAAGAAAACGGGAAACGATAACTTGATTGTCTAAAATTTCGTGTGGGAGGAAAGAATTATTTTTGTTTTGTGTTTGGACTTGGCCACCCAATGATTTCTTTATTTCCGCTTACGTACAAAAATAAAATTCAAACGTTTTCGAAACCTGAAGAGTGGTTGATTCGTTCAAATTCATGTTTTTGGAGATACCTTCAATCAGGACTATATACCTATATACGAATAATATTAATTTATGAACCAAATCTTTTTCAAATTTCCTCAAGTAACAAATTCGGCCGTTTCTAAGCATCCGCTATGTTGATTGAGATTTAGATCTATTTATACCCTGCGCCACACTGCTTGATTATTATAATATTTATAGTGCATATGTTTGCAACACCCAGAAGAACGAATGGACATTAGTGTGTCTTTGGCCAAAAATGCTCAGGTGGGGCTCCTGGTCGATTATTAGCCATGTCCGTCTGTCTGTGAACACATTTTTCGTAATCAAAGTCTAGGTGCAGTTTTAGTCCAATCGACTTCAAAATTTGCCACAAGTATGTGTTTTTGGCCTCAGATATCTATTGATTTTGGAAGAAATCGGTTCAAGATTTAAAGAGTATAGCTCTCATATATATCATTTTTACACCGATATGCGACTTATATAGCCCAGAAGCCAGAGTTCTTTACCAAATTTTGGTCCTTAAAATTTTTGTTTCAGAAGAAAATTGGTACTATAGTCAAGTGCTGCCAAATTTTATTGAAATCGGTTCGATTTAGATATAGCTCCCATATATATGCTTTCGCCCGATTATGGACTACTATGCGTCCCAGACAGCCAGAGTTTTACGCCAATTTGGTTGAAATTTTGAACTAGGAGCTTACAATTAGATAGTGTTCTCAAGTGTGCCAAATTTATTGAAATCGTTTCAGCAGATTTAGATATAGCTCCCATACTTATATATATCGTTCGCACCCGATTTACACTCATATACCACAGAGGCCAAAAATCTTTTTTTACTCCGATTTTGTTGAAATTTTGGCACAGGGAGTAGAAATTGCATAGTAGCTATGCGTGCCAAATTTGGTTGAAAATCGCGTTCGATTTAGATATAGCCTGCAGATTATATATATATATAATATATATATATATATAGCATTGTTGGTTTGTTTTTTTTTTATTTCAGCTTAAAAACCATACTATGGACTAAACTACAAGAAGTAAGCTTAACAACAGAGTGAAAGAATGTTGTCAAATTTATTTGGGCAAAGGCCCTATAGACTGCAAGATGGTTGGATGGACGCACGTTTCGGTAATTTACCACATTCCTCAATCAGCATCCTCTACTTGCAGCAAAAACTATCAACCAATTTATCAGAAAAATTCAGGCAGTTTATTAAACCCAACAAAAACCACACTTGGGAACCCTCCGAAAAAGGTTTTTACATTGATAGCCGGCTTATGCGACAAATAACTTCGAAAACAAAACATATCTCTTTCTATTGGCCACTGTCAAAATCATCGATTTGAATTTCACATGGCTGGTTTATTTTGAGCGTGCCTTCCTCTTCTTTTTCCATTTTTTCTTTTGTTTTGTTATTGTATGTTTTTGTTCTTTAAGCATTGTGTTGTTTTTTTATTTCAGCTTAAAAACCCATACATTGACTAAACTACAAAGGAGGTAGCTTAACCAAACAGAGGAAAAGAATGGTTTGGTCAAATTTATTGGGCAAAGCCCTTATAGACTGCAAGATGGTTTGGATGGACTGCACGTTTTCGGGAATTACCAACATTCCTCATCAGCATCCTCTACTTGCCAGCAAAACTATCAACCAATTATCAGAATAAATTCAGGCCAGTTTATTTAAACCAACAAACAACCACACTTTAACCCTCCGAAAAAGGTTTTACATTGATAAGCCGGGCTTATGCCGAAATTAAACTCGGAAACAAACATATCTCTTCTTCATGCACTGCTCAACATCATCGATTTGAAATTTCACCATGGCTGGGTTTATTTTGAGGTGCCTCCTCTTCTTTTTCATTTCTTTGTTTGTTATTTGTTCGGTTTTTTTTCTTTAAGCATTGTTGTTGTTTTTTTATTTCAGCTTTTTAAAACCACTACATTGAAAACTAAACTACGCCAAGAGTAGGCTTACCAACAGAGGAAAAGAATGTTTGTCAAATTTATTTGGCAAAGCCCTATAGACTGCAAGATGGTTGGATGGACGCACGTTTCGCGAATTACCACATTCCTCATCAGCATTCCTCTACTTGCAGCAAAACTATCAACACATTATCAGAATAAATCAGGCAGTTTATTAAACCCAACAAAAACCCACACTTTGAATACCCTCGAAAAAAGGTTTTTACATTGAGTAGCCGGCTTAATGCCGAAATAAACTCGAAACAAACATATCTCTTTTCTATGCCACTGTAAATCATCGATTTGAATTCACATTGGCTGGCGTTTATTTTGGAGGTGCCTCCTCTTCTTTTTCAAAATTTCTTTTGTTTTTATTGTTGGTTTTGTTCTTTTTAAGCATTGTTGTGTGTTTTTTTATTTCACGCTTTTAAAACCATACATTGCACTAAAACTACAAGAGTAGCTTAATATATATATATATAATATATATATAGTATATATATTTAATATATAATATATATTATATATATATATATATATATAATATATATATATATACTATATATTATATAGTATATAATATTATATTATAATATATATATATATATATATATTATATATATATATATATATATATATATATATATATATATAATATATATCTTCTTAATTTCGACCAAAAATGTCAAAATACAACATTTTCCTTGTAAAAATCGCCTTCTGCTTAGACGAAAAGTTGCTTAAAATTATTCTAGTTTTTCTAAACTCTAAAACATATATCTCGAGCGATAAATCATGAATAGACTTTTTTGCCGAATTTCCTTAAAAATGCTTCAGATTTTAAATGTTTCCCATATATTTTTACTAAACATTGTTGTTTCCACCCTAGTGCACTAGCGACTTAAATTTGAGTCTGATAGATTTTGTAGAATTCAATCAAATTCTGTCCAGATCGAGTGATATTTTAATGAATGTATTTGGATACCATATAACATTTGACGGATTTTATTATGGTATCCAAAATTAACAGATCTACAATGTGGTATAATATAGTCGGCTTCCCGCCCGACTTTAGATTTTCCTTACTTGTTTTCCTACTATGTGAAGGGTAATCATTGGCGATGAGTATTTAAAAATATCCTTCTCAAAATTGTTCGTTTATTTATTGTTGTATATTTTTCGACCCATTTCATTAGTGCCAAGGATACATGAGTGCCAGATAATCTTTCATTTACTTGTCAAAAAACTTGAGGCAACTACCGCTTATCCCTTTGGTGTGTCTTAAGATGCCAAGATTTTGCACATAAAAAATTCCAATGCCCTTGTGTAGGTTTGTCATTAAAAAGGTTATAACTTTGAGAATATCGAAATAATTTAAACAAGTATATACGACCGTCGTAAGTAGGCCAGCCGAATCTTATGTACCTTCTTCATGGCATTGCGTAGAAATTTTACTAAAGACGGTCATCACAATTAAATTACTTGGCTTGCGTTCCGATGGCCAAGGCATCTTAAAATCTTAACATCATCTTATAATTATGTAAGTAAGTCATGCGGGATATATAGATAGACAAATAAAATGTCTATTAAATACGTATATATTCAGTTCTTGACCGAGTATATTATTAGCGGACAGAAATAAAATCACGAATTCGATACTGATCTTATTGAGCTGTAATTATAGAGCCATAACTTGAAATTTATTGGGGTCGCTTTTATAAGGGGGACTATTATACAATTATGAAACACGAGTCTACCAAAAATGGCCCAGATTTCTTTTACTGTTTTGGTAGATTGGTAGAATTCTTTGGTGTTTTTGTAGATTTTTCAAAATATTCCTCTCCAACAATGAAATGCTTCATTTTCATAGAAATAAACATTTTGACCAAAATTTTCTATACAAATAAAATCTTGACAAAATTTTCTATAGAAATACATGTTTACAAAATTTTGTTATAGAAATTTTTATTTTTGACAATATTTCTAACAACTAAAATTTGTTGACAAAATTTTCTAAAGAAATAAAAATTTTGACAAATTTTCTATTAGAAATATAAAATGATCGACAAATTATCTATGCAATAAAAATTTTGGAGATTTTTGGCCGAGTGGCAAACGTGAATCTTTCTGCATTGGTTTGTTAATGGCCATACATGGCGAAATGTACAAAATTTCAACCGGATCGGATGAATTTTTTGCTCCTTCAAGAGGCCTCCGGAGGGCAAATCTGGGGATCGGTATATGGGGCTTATATATACTTACAAATAAGAGGCTTCCGGATGGTCAATCTGGGATCGGTTTACATAAGGGCTATATATAATTATGGACGATATGGAACCAATTTCTGGCCGATTGGTTGTTAGAGACCATATACTAACATCACAGCACCAAATTTCAAACCGCCGATCGGATGAAGATTTATTTTCTCTTAGAGGCTCCGCAAGCGCAAATCATGGAATGGGTTTTATATGGCCTATATATAATTATGAACCGATGTGGACCAATTTTTGCATGGTTGTTAGGACCATATACCCATATAACATCATGTACCAAATTTCAGCAGGATCGGATGAAATTTGTTTCTCTTTGAGGATCCGTAATTCAAATCCGTCCGGTCCGTTTATATGGGGGCTATATGTAAAAGTGAACCGATATGGCCCATTTGCAATACCATCCGATCTACATTGATAACAACTATATGTGCCAAGTTTCAAGTCGATAGCTTGTTTCGTTCGAAACTTAGCGTGATTTCAACAAACGGAAGGACATGCTTAGATTCTACTCAGAATTTCACCACCCAGAAAAGTATATATTACTTTATGGGGTCTTAGAGCCAACTATTTTCGAATGGTTTACAAGACGAATGACAAAGTTAATATACCCCCCATCCCTATGGTGGAGGGTATTAAAAAATTAAAAACCATTATAGAGCGGCTAAAGTCCAATCTTTTATACCCTCCACCATGAATGGATTGCGCTTACAAAGTTCTAGAAGGACGCTCATCCTCTATTCAATTTACTCGGTGTGTGTACACAATTGAAATAGGCCGAACAATAGTTATTCTGGATATTTTGTCTCCACTTTTATACCCACACACATAGAATGTGACGGGTATCAATAAAGTTTGTCATTCCGTTATGTAACACATCGAATATCGATTTCCGACTATATAAAGTATATATATTCTTGATCAGGGAGAAATTCTAAGACGATATAACGATGTCCGTTTGTCTGTCTGTTGTAATCACGCTACAGTCTTCAATAATGAAGCAATCGTGCTGAAATTTTGCACACAACTCGTCTTATTGTCTGCAGGCAGTGTCACAGTTCGAAGACTGGGCTATACTTAGGTCCAGGTTTTGCATTATAGTCCCATATACAAACCGGGCCTCCCGATTTGGGGTCTTGGCTTTAGTAGAAATCGAAGTTTTTATCCAATTTGCTCTGAAATTTAAAATCTAGAAGCGTTATTTTATGACTATAAAGAGGTTGTGCCCAAAAATGCGGGTGAGTATCGGTCCACGTTTTGGTATAGCCCCCATACTAGACGATCTCCGATTTTGATTTCTTGGTCTTATAGAAACCGCAGTTTTATTCAATCTTTACCTGAAGTTGGAAATTCTAGAGGTATTGTAGGACCACAAACACGCATGTGCCAAAAACTGTGATATTGGTCCATATTTGGTATAGCCCCCATATAGACGATCGCCCGATCTTTACTTCTTGGGCTTATAGAACCGCAGTTTTTATCAATTTACCTGAAATTGTAATCTTAGAGGTATTGGCAGACCACAAAATACGTGTGCAAAAATTGCTGAGTTATCGGGTCCATGTTTTGGTATGGTCCCATTATTAAAACGACTCCCGATTTGGGGTCTTAGGCTTTATAGAATTTGTCTGAAATTTGGAAATCTAGAGTATTTTTAGGACCATGTAAGAGGTGTGCGCAAATGGTGAGTTCGCGTCCATATTTGGTATAGCCCCCATATCAGACCGATTTCCCGATTTACTTCTTGTGCTCTCTAGGAATCCGAGCTTTTTTCCTATTTGCCTGAAATTGGAAATCTATAGGTATTTTCATGTATAAAGAGGTGTGGCCGGAAACGGTTGAGTATCGCGTCCATATTTTGGTATAGCCGCCATATAGGGATTCCCGATTTTACTTCTTGGGCTTACAGAAACCGCAAGTTTTTATTTAAATATTACCTGAAATTGGAATCTAGAGGTATTGTAGGACCACAAATACGTGTGCCAAAAATTGTGAGTATCGGTCCATGTTTTGGTAGGGTCCCCATATAAAACGACCTCCCGATTTGGGGTCTTGGGCTTATAGAAACCGTAGTTTTTATCCAATTTGTCTGAAATTCGAAATCTAGAGGTATTTAGGGACCATAAAGAGGTGTGCCGAAAATGGTGAGTATCGGTCCATATTTTGGTATAGCCCCCATATTAGACCGATTTCCGATTTTACCTTCTTTGGGACTTCTAGAATTCGGAAGTTTTTTCCTATTTGCCTGAAATTAGGAAAATTCTATTAGCGTATTTATCGTGTCATAAAGAGTGTGTGCCGAAAACGGTGAGTATCGGTCCATTATTTAGGTATAGCCCCCCAAGAACGAGCCGGAGGGGCACCTGCTTCTCTCGATTCTCGCACCCCTGACGCATCCGCCGCCGCGCACACTGTCAGCGAGCCGACTGGACCTACTTGTACCTTAGCGACAACCAGCCCTTCTAGCCCACTCCTCGCACTCTTACCCTTAAACATTACCAGGAGTAATCCACCACTCTCCCGATTTAACTCCCTTGGGTTTCTACGGAAAACGTAGTTTTTATCTGATTTGCCTAAATTTGTAAAATTCTGGTATTTTAGGCTCACAAAAACGTGTATCGGATTAAGTTTTTTATCCGTCCATTTGCGTAATGCCTCCATATAGACCGCAACTTTCACTTTCTGAGGGTGTAGAAGGCGCACTGTCATGAAAATTGCTTGAATACTCAATGTTACGAATTTCCAGATTTTACTTCTATAATTTAGATTTCAAATCAAGACGTTATTTTTACAATTTTCTTGCACACTGTCAACGATAGATGTTAATGATTCCTCCTAAAACTCAAACAAAAATGTTTCTCTATAAAATCCAGAATTATAGTCCTCATATGGTGAAAACTCTTTTAAATTTATCTTCGGAAGTGTCTCCTTCAAGTCCTCAAGCCCCCTGAAATTTCAAAGGAAACCCTAATGTTTTTTTCATGGTTGCGGTGGGTATTTAAGAATCGCCCGGTCCCCGATAACTTAGTGCCGTATATACTTAGTTTAATAATATTTTAAATATCAAGCGATTGCGGAAATTTCAATAAATTACGACTTATTTAAAATTGCAACCTAACTGGAGCGCACCGGTACCAGATTCAGTGATTAGGTCCGTCAGTTTGGCAATTTATTTATTTTATTTATGGTCTATGCGCATGACCTTACAGACTTGCTTAACCTAAAAGTAATATAAATTTTCACCAATTTCCCGTAGGGAAGTTAGTCCACATGGACTCTATGTTAGCTTAAAAAGGCTTTATTCTGCCTATATAAGCCATTTTAGTTCTTGATCAGTTTATATAAGTTTACATATATATAGAGGAATCTTTGAATAAATATAAACCGATATGAACCAATTTTCGCATGGTCATATTTCAACGGGTTCGGAGGAAAACTTGTCTTCTAAGAGGCTCTGGAAGTCAAATCTGGGTATCGGTTTATATGGTATAATTAAATATTTTCTGGAAATTACAAAATGTATAGTAGGACAACAGAAGAGTAACCTAACTTCGGTTATTTCCATAGCAAGCATAATTATGTGGCCAAGGCACGGCCAGTTTAAACAGCACGTAAATAATATGTATAAATAATATTTCTTGGGTTGTGCTAACATTGTCTTCTAAATTGTAAGTTATTCCATATATGGTCTGTGTTGGATAAAACAAAGACTAAATGCCGATAATTATAAACCGATATGGAACCATTTATGCGTGGCAGTCAAAGGCCATATACTGACACGTACACCAAATGTCAAACGGATCGGATGAAATTTACTTCCACATAAGGCTCACGAAATCAATCAAATAGCGATCGGTTTAAATGGGCCCAAATGTGGGCCATCTAACCTATATCAATATCAACTAACGGGTTGGTTGGTAAGTCCCCGGTCTAACAAAGAAAACCCCAGTTTTTTTTTGTCAAAATTCGTTTTTATTATTCAACATAGTTCCCTTCAAGAGCGATACAACGATTATAACGACCTTCCAATTTTTTGATACCATTTTGGTAGTACTCCTCGGTTTTGCCTCAAAATAGGCCGAGCATCCTTTTGAGGTCTGAGAACAAGAAAAAGTCGCTGGGGCCAGATCTGGAGAATACGGTGGGTGGGGAAGCAATTCAAAGCCAAATCCATGAATTTTTGCCATCGTTCTCAATGACTTGTGGCACGGTGCGTTGTCTTGGTGGAACAACACTTTTTTCTTCTTCATATGGGAGCCGTTTTGCCGCGATTTCGACCTTCAAACGTTCCAATAACGCCATATAATAGTCACTGTTGATGGGTTTTCCCTTCTCAAGATAATCGATAAAAATTATTCCATGCGCATCCCAAAAAACAGAGGTCATTATTTTGCCAGCGGACTTTTGAGTCTTTCCACGCTTCGGAGACGGTTCACCGGTCGCTGTCCACTCAGCCGACTGTCGATTGGACTCAGGAGTGTAGTGATGGAGCCATGTTTCGTCCATTGTCCAATATCGACGGAAAACACTCGGGTGTATTACGAGTTAACAGCTGCAACACCGCTCAGAATTCATCAACACTTGTTGTTTTTGGTCAAATGTCAGGCTCGCGCCACCCATTTTGTACAGAGCTTCCGCATATCCAAATATTGATGAATGATATGACCAACACGTTCCTTTGATATCTTTAAGGCCTCTGCTATCACAATCAACTTCATTTTACGGTCATTCAAAATCATTTGTGGATTTTTTGATGTTTTCGTCGGTAACCACCTTCGTGCTCATTTCACCACGCTTGAATTTTGCATACCAATCAATTATTGTTGATTTCCCTGGGGCAGAGTCCGGAAAAACTCATTATCAAGCCAAGTTTTTGCTTCCACCGTATTTTTTCCCTTCAGAAAACAGTATTTTATCAAAACACGAAATTCTTTTTTTCCATTTTTTTTTCACAATAAGAAAAGTTTTCACAAAAGACGCTCTATTTATCTCACAAACTAATTTGACTTACAGACGTCAAATTTTGACACGAATTATTTGAAGGTTGGTACTATATAAAAATAATATGCATTTAATACTAGCGACGCCATCTATGTGTCAGACCGGGGACTTATCAGCCAACTTGTTATGTCTAGGACATCGCTAAATTGACTCAAGAAGTAATTCTGTCAAAGATAGAATTTATCTATCTCGTCTCCTTCTGGGTGATGCAAACATATCCAATAAGTGTTCCCTCCAAGGTGATGCAAGTACGCGCCGCCATCATCTCATGTCCATTAATCAGAATTTCTTTGCGTGTAACATTCTTATCTCAAACATGACGTGTCCCACAAAAACAGCTTTATATACGGACTTGATTATCCCATAACGGCCAACAAAAGGCAGCCGTCAAGTAGTTTTCGCCAGCCACCATTCCAAACCTGGGTGGTCAGTGAGTTTATTTCTTACTCACGCCCCACACTCCTCAAACCACCATGGTAGGTTAGTAGATAGTGCGACAGACATTGGCTGCTGTTATAAAGATCGCAATGAAAGAATGACTAACACCGTTTTGGGCACGGTTAGAAGATGCTACGTGTTGACGTCGTTAAATGATCGGACATTCAAATGTACACGCAATGACCGTCAACACTACAAAGGCGTTATAATGGAGTCGAAAGAAAAACAGTATTCCAGGTATGGCTGAATCATTTCATTGACTTGGTTTCTTCTTTTCTTTTGTTTGTTTAGGAAGGGTATCGAGAGAGTATCTACCTCACACGTTGATATACACTCTCTAAAAGCTATCAATCACTGAGAAGCCATATCCGTCTTTACTGGCATTCAGTTGGACACAACATTGATGGCCACAAATAGGAGGAATCTTAATAGGCATTTAGATGAAGCATGCACATCATTTGTGCCCGGAAAGGGCTATGTCTACTTCTCATTTGTTTTTGTTTTCTTTCTTTCGGTGACACAACAAAGTCAAGCTCACTGTAGCTGCAAGACAAATTAATTAAGATTTTAATGCACAAAAGGGAGGAATAGACTTCATGCGGTGAGATATACAAGAGGATCTAGCCACTTGGTATCTAATTGCTTTGAGGCCTTTTCCTATTATTAAGTGGCAATGTGATTGTATAAAAAAAACCCTTATGAATAGGCGATAATGAATTCGTTTCTTGAATCCATATGGTTTCCTGTTGGCATAGGAACTCTTGGACTTTCTG
>PGFW01005929.1:5278-16281 GCA_003123925.1 Haematobia irritans
GAGTACAGCAGTATTATCATATTAGTTTTAGGGGATGAAAGCAGTGTTGCCGTTTGACAATTTTCTTCTTGAATGATGGGTATAGATTAAATTATGAGAAAGATTTTAATAAATAAATAAAATTATGAGATTGTTCGTATTAATTGATTCTTCAATATAAAATGTTTGCTTTTGTTTCTCACTTTCACTTCGAAAGCTCGCATGGCATTTTTTGATAATCGGTAGTTTATTACTAAATGTATTTTATGCGTCCTTTATGGTAGCATCATTTTGTAATATAAATTCATTTCTTATTAACTCTGTCACCAAGCTCTTTTTTATGAAAATTTTTATAGGAACATAATGCATCATCGTTTACATAGATTCTTTCAATATGTCTGAAAACGGTAATTAATTGGGAATATTGTATTTTTTCATCCAAATAGTGTTTATAGAATATATAAACAATTATTTAAAACCTCATTCACATTACACTTCCAAAATCCACTTTAACTAGATTTCAACTGTCATTTGCCTTATAAATAAGGGATTTAAAATTCACTTTTTATAGATTTCAAGCCTAATGTGTATAAGGTATAACTTATGTTTGATATGAAAATAAACATTTGAAATTTACGGATGAATTGACTTGTGGAAGTTTTTTAGTTTTACATAATTTCAACAAGCGGCAACACTGACTTTGTATTCTGTGAGCGTACAAATGAGAGTAAACTTTATATTTTTTCTCCCTCTATTTTCTCTATTTTTTCCGAACTAAAAACAAGAGTGTTTGCACTTCAGTGAGCACTAATTTCTCATTTTTAGCTTCCCTGAGCTTGATTTCGTTAGATGATCTCTTCTCAACTTGATTAAAGTACAAAATAGTACAGACGTACTTAAAATTTTAAGTACAAATCTGGGCTAAAATCAAGAATTTAAAACTCAATTTAGTTTAGTATTATTTTTTTGTTGTGTATGTATGTATCTCAATGTTCATAAGACGGTTGTTAGGAAGTTAAATATCCTTGCCATCGCAAGTGTTACCGTCAACCCAAATAATTCGATTGTTGATGACATTCTTTCGTAGAAGTTTCTATGCAATCCATGGTGGAGGGTACATAAGATTCGCCTGGCCGAAATTAACGACCGATATACTTGTTCAGAATTATTAAAGCCAAGTTGACCTTAGGCCAAACATTTTTTTCTTTCATGTTATGAATTACCCATTTTTAAGTGAAATCACTTAATTATAAGGACGATACGATTCATTTAAATTTATTCACATTGACAAGGAAAAAAACTTTATATTAGAGAAATGGTCTTCTATGCTAAGCAAAATTTGCATTACATATTTTAAAGACATTTTAAATCTTTGTTCTCACGACAATATTTTTCCAGTGTGAGACTGCAATCTAACTATGAAATAATCAGTTTTTCCAAGATCAGTACTAATATGCATTGTAAATTTTCAATGCTTCTAGGATCGGTTCATGTGCTAATTTTGAAAGAAGAGTTTTAGTTTCTGAGGATCGAATTATATACAAACCATGTTGTCTAATTCCTTGCTTAAATATTTAATTTTGTTTAAAGAAGTCCAAATTAATTGGTTCGAAACCGAAATACCAACATCCTTCAGAGAAGGTTCAATAATTTTTGGACTCCAAGGAAAACTTATTATTTTGAGGTTTATGCTAATTAACTTCACTACGAACATTTTATCAGTTCTACAAAATTTTCTGCTGATTACCATAATATGGTACTTCCTCTACACAAAGATCCATTAAATGCGATTTAGTAAAAAGAAAGAAGAAAACATTTTTAAACAAATTAATCATTTCTAAAAATCATAATTCTAATGATTTCGTTTTCTTAATATCATTGTTTCACAATTCATTAGTTGATTTGCTGCTATTTTATCCATAGCATGATTCCATTCACCATGCATTTGCGTTAATTAGATTATTAGTTTAAATACCTTTCTATAGTTTAATTCATTTATTGCATCAAAAAATTTTTCCATTTATACGGAAGATTTCTAATGTTCTTTTTAATCATTTTTTGTTCTTGCCGTTATTTCTAGAATTTTTTTTCTTGGTGGAAAGAAAAAAGGAAGGAATACCACAAAAAAGATGTAAGAATTGAAACAAATTAAATATTCTGGTAATTATAGAAAAAATCATAGAAAATTTTTTTTCATTTAAATTTTATCTTAGTTTCTTTGATTTGAAAACTAAAGACACTCTAGAATAAAAACAAACAAAAATTCGTTGCAAAACAATTAGCAATAAAACTTGATCGTTTGATCTGGATAGAAATCCCTGCGAGAATGAAAGCTTTAAATCAATTAAGGGTTCTAATACATTTGCTACGCATAACGTAACATTTTCAAAAACTGCATTGAGAAAATATTGTTGACAAGCCAAATTATTTCATTATCCTAAAAATACAAATTAGAATTTTGATTAGCATAGAAGACTTCATTTCTCTGATATAAAGTTTTTTTTGTCCAAAAGCATTCCCAATAAAGTTATCAACGAAGTCCTTTTCGGTCTTTTTTTTATAGTTAAATAGTAATTTGGACATTTCTCTCTCTTTTAAGTATGAGATTGTTTGTATTAATTGATTAATCAATATACATTTTTGCTTTTGTTTTTCACTTTCACTTCTAAAACACGCATTTTTTTAACTAATCGGTAGTTTATGACTAAATATATTTTATGTGTCCATAAAGTATTATAATTTTGTATTATATACTCATTGTTTATTACTCTGTCAATAAGCTTATTTTAATGAAAATTTTTACAGGGACATAATGCATCATCGTTTTCATAGATTCATTCAATATGTACACGACACTACATTTTTTCATTGTCTGAAAACGGTACGGAAATTAATTGGAGGTATTGAAATTTAAGGATAGTTAATTGACATGTGGAAGCTTTTTAGTTTTACATAATTTCAAGAAGCGGCAACACTGACATAGTATTCTGTGAGCGTACAAATGATAGTAAACTTTATATTTTTTCTCCCTCTATTTTCTGTATTTATTTTGGACTAAAAACAAGAGTGTTTGCACTTCAGTGAGCAGTAATTTCTCATTTTTAGAATCCTTAAGCTTGATTTTTTTAGATGATCTCTTATCACCTTGATTAAAGTACAAAATAGTCCATACGTACTTAAAATTTCAAGTAAAAATTTGTGCAAAAATCAAGAATTTAAAACTCAATGTAGTTTAGTATTATTTTTTTGTTTTTTATGTATGTATCTCAATGTTCCAACAAGACGGACATGAAACTTTATTGGCAATTCAATACTTTCAAAGGGACTGTGCTTATAATGACTCTCTTCGTCATCTCTTTTACGATTTCAACTATCCCCTTATAGACCTTTCAGAAAATAGATACACTTTAAATCATAAAATAATACTATTTGTATTGATGAATTAATTCAAAAAATCCAGAATTTATAAATATGTATCCATAGCGGTTATATATTTTAGTCTGTAAGGATATTGTAATCTTAATACTAATAATAAAAAGAAACACATTTTCAAAGATTTAGTCAACATTTTGACGATTTGGAAGTAATTCACAACCAATTTGAAAACGTATTGAATGGGTGACCCGTTTCAAGTAGAGGTATGCACGTGACACGAAATTGTCGTGACTCACGCGTGAATCGTGAGAGTGGGTGAGTAACGAATTTCGGAAAAATACGCTCACGAAAATAATCTCGCCCACCGACAAAACGCTTACGAGTTGAATTGATTTACAACTTTAGTGCATCTGGATGTTAAGATTGAATAATGCTCTCGATTTTAATCATCATTTTTTCAGATACGTCCTCTAAGAGGTAAATTACTCAATAAAAATTATTCGTAAGTCAATGACAATTTTCGTGAGTCAAAATATTTTCTGTGAGTCACAGTATTTATTTCGTGAATGTCGTGAAGTCCCTAACCAAACAATAATCGTCGTGAGTAAGATTTTCTGTCGTGAGTGTGCCGTGGTGAAACATTACTCACGTGTAGAGGTGTGCACGTGGGTAATAGTTTACTCACGCTCACGCACACTCACGAACAGAAAAATCAATACTGCACGCCACACTCACGCACGATTTTATTTTTTGGTAGGCTCACGCACACGTCACGAAAAAGAAATTTGTATTTCACGCACACTCACAGCACGAAAACTCGTGACTCCACAAAAAATACCGTGACTCCGAAAAAATACCGTGAATCACGAAAAATATCGCGACTCACGAATAATTTTATGATTAATTTACGCTTTACGAAGTGTCTGAAAACATGAGGATTATTAAAATCGAGACGTGTTATTAAACTCTTAACATCTCAGGTGTCAGCTAGAATTGTAATTGATTTTAACTCATAAGCGTTTTATGGTGGTGAGCAGGAATATTGTCGTGAGTGTAATTCGTTACTCACGCACACTCACGAAGATATTATTTTCGTGACTCACGCTCACGCACGACATTTGTAGAGATGGTCTGTCGTAAACTGTAAGGTATTTGACATACATTTACGACGTATTCTACCATACGTAAAAACGTCGTAAACCTTCGTAACATACGTAGTTTTTGACAATATAAAAATTTGTTTAAAAAAAGTTATACTTTTTAGAACCACTTATTTAAAACTTTTTTTTAATTTTTCTATTTACGAAGGTCTTTTTCTTATAGGAAAAGAGTCTAGTATGATAAGTTTAGGTTAGGTATAGTGGCAACCGATATGTCAGGCTCACTTAGACCATTCAGTCCATTGTGATACTACAGTGGTAAACATCTCTCTTAATCAGCTCGACTGTACCACCGATTCTTGTTTATCTCAATGGACAAACGATAATCCATCGTTTGAAAATGTTTGGTGTTTGATCGAAACTTATGTGCAAATCGGGGTTGTATATAAATCTAAATCGAAATCAACGTTTTGTATTTTGTTTGTTATTTTTGCTACTACAATTTTCACAGTTTCAAACGAGTTGCATTCGACCTTTTTTCAAAATCCCTGAAAAACTTACAATTTGCCTTTGAGTAAAATTTCTAAATATTGATAAAATTTCTAAAAATTCAATAATGGCGTTTTCATTGCTTTCAAAAATATTTTCTTTATGGGCCTTTTCGAACGTCAGTGTGCGCGTGCAACTGTTGCGCATCATGCATTCATAATTGGGCAACATCCGGCTACAAACAGTAAGCGTCATATGTTCTAAATGCAAGCAATGAGGCATATGTTGGCGCAAACGTAATAAAAAACATCTTCTGAGCAGTAATAATAAATGGCTATGCAGAGAACGAGTAAGTATTAAAAATTTCAATGTTTCAGTTTTTTTTTATTTATTATTATATATATGTTTATAATATTTTATTATATTTTCATAATTTTTTAGTTTAGAGGTTGGATTCCAAGACAACTAAATTAAATAGTAAGCAGCACATTTGGATATGGAGGTGCGAAATTTGCGTCAGGCCGAAATAAAATCTGGTTATGCAAAGTGGTCGACAAAAATTAAGGAATATTGATTGACGACTTCAAAGTATCCGCAAAAATTTTGGAATTCTCGTATGCGTCCTTGCCAAACTTGTTTGGCAGTATTAAAAATTTTCGCTTTTTTATACTTTAGAATATCTTTTTTCTGTAATAACATAGATTTTGACCCATTTAAAAGAGTCCATCTAAATTCACAATAAAATGTATTATAATTTTTAACCATTTGTGGTGGTTTTTGCGTTCTAAATTGCAAACAAAAAATATGCAAAAAAAGCAGCTGCCACGCTGTCGCAACAGTTGCGCAACAAAATCAATGTTGCCAGCAATTGCAAGCGCAACACTGCGTTTCCGAAAATGCCCTATTTTGACATTTACTACGTTTTTTACTTTTTATATATATACAGGTAATATGAACGTTTTCGACGTTTAGCAACATTTGAACCAGATAGAAAAACCCAAAAAATAGGCTACCGGAACCATCTCTGATGTAACAGTTGTGAGAAAAAATAGTAAGGACAGTCCCCCGCTTTCAACTTTTAAACGCGTCTTTTGTGTTTACAAATTCATATAAAATTAGACGACATTTAAAAAATACTAGTAGAATTTTCATTTCTCTTCCTTTCGTTTTCCTAGTAAAACAAAATAATGACAAGTTTTGCTTTTATATCCTTCACCACTACTGTGGGAACAGGGTTAATAATAAGTTTGTGGCATTTGTATGTATACGCCAAGAAGGAACAGTCTGAGTCGTTTATATATGCGATTCGTCTTAAGAATTAAATTCTGAGCCGATTTAGCGATGTCCCGTCCTGTCTATTTTGTGTGTAAAGTATAAAAGGAACAGGTCGCAGTTTAAAGTCCGATCGTAACTCAAATTTTGGCATAGGGTCGTTTTTTGGGACAGAAGATTTCGGCTATTGATTTTGGAAAAAATCGGTTCAGATTTAGATATAACTGCCATAAATATTTATCCCTAATCTGGTCATAATTGGCGTGTTTATCAACCGAGGTCCTTCAAATTCCGTACAGCCAAATATTTTATGAGTCTCGAAAAACTTGAAAAATATCAGCCAAATCGGTTCAGATTTAGATATATCTCCCATATATATCTTTCGTACGATTTAGACCTCATAGGATCACAGAGGCTAAAAGTTTACTAACCGATTTTCGTGATTTTGTACAAGATGAGTAGAATTGACATTCTACCCAATGCTTTCCGGGTGAAATTTTGTGTTGTAAATCGGTTCAGATTTAGAAATAAAGCTCGCCATATATGATCTTTCGCACTTATATTGCGCCACAAAAGCCAGAGTTTTGCCGGTTGACTTTTGCTTCACATATTATGTACAAGGGTACGTTTAATGATAACCTGTTATCGTGTGGCCGTTAATAATCGGTTCTAAAATTAGATATAGCTCCCATATAAATCTTTCGTCCGATTTGGACTTATATGGCCTGCAAAAAGCTAGATTTTGCCGTGATTTGCTTCAAAATTTTGGCAACAAGAGGTAACGTATATTAGTATCGATAACGTGCGCCAATATTTGGTTGAAATCGGTTCAGATTTAGATATAGCTTTCCCCATATATATCTTATCACCACGGGGGGCCAAATGTGTTAAGTCCATTTACGTGAAATTTTTGCAGAGATAGCAGAAATTATTATTCTAACTACACTGTTAGAAAAATATGTTTTTCAATAATGATCGATATAAACAAAAATGTGTTATCGCGGCACAATTTTTTAAAACGAATATAGTAAGTGCAAACATTGTAATGCTTCGCTAAACTAACACTCAAATGTTTGGGACACATCATGTTAATTAGTTAGAATATATTTATGTTTCTGGGGCCATGAATGTTTCGTAAAATAATATGTGTACGAATGTAATCATATATAAATTAAATACAAATGTCCGAATATAATATATATCGTTGTGAATATTTTTACTTCAGAGAGCGACAGAGGAGTATAGAGAACAGAAATTAGGAGGTTGGAAACGGAGGGTTGAAAAGATATAAACATAACAAATCGCCGGAAAGAATTGAAAAAGACAACAAATTTCTGTGATAACCGCTTGTATGTTGTTTTTGGAAAAGTTCTAAAATATTATCTAATTGTGAATTATTAGAATGAGTATGGGAAGTAAAGAAAATAAACTACGCAACTCCAAGAGAATAGAATCATTTGAAAAAAAAAAACAGCATGTGTTTTCCCCCGTGGAGAGCAGCATTTAAAATTAAACAATATTTGATTAAAAAATTAATTGATTTAATTTGAAAATTTCAATTAATTTTTTCATTGATTCCATTAAAAATTTAATTTATGTTGATTGCAAAACTCAATTAAAATGGTAACTATTTTCAATTACTTTCTAATCTGACTTTTATGTTTAGTTTGTGATAAAAAAATATATATTTTTGAAATAATTTTCTATTTAAAAACATCCATCACTTTTTTTACTGACTTAGTCTTCCGAGTTTGATTAAAATGTTAATTGAATCAATTTCAATCATATACTTAATTAACTTAAGGTTTCTATCTTGATTAAAAAGTTATTTGTATCAATTAAATTATTAATTGAAAAAAAAATTTCAACTTCAATCAACTTTTTAATTGGAAATATTTTGGTGATTTTTTTCTGTGTATGGGTATTCTTGGTTCGTTAAAAGAAATCGGAACGTACGAGGAGTAAGTCAAAATATTCAGGCAAAGGAAATTAAAAAAAACGGTAGAAAATATACAAAAATTACAAAGGGATCTTCATAATAATAACGAAAGGGCACTATACTCTTTTTAGAGTTGGGACAGTAAAATGAAAAAAGAAGGAAATAGTGAAAAATTAAACAGTAAAATGTATAAAAACAAAGCTTAGTTCCTCTTTATTAATAAGTAGTCTAAGAGGAGTTGACGGGCACCTTCAAATATAAAAGCCGACATTAAGTTCGAGTTTTGCAGATAAAACAATTGAAAAAGAATTATTAAAGAAAAGTTAAAGGCAAAATGGGGTAATTTTAGAGCGATAATGCCAACTTAATACCGTCCTTAATGGTCAAAATGAAATTAAGTACAAAACCCGATATGTTTTAAATGCATTTAAAATGGTGTTAAATGCTGGTAAAAAAACTGTTCACGCCTAAATAAATGTATGTGTATATTATAAAATTATTTATGTATGTTTATACTCGACTCCACGTTCTTCTTTTGTTAGTACTTTTGAATTCCTTCCAAAATTTCATACTTTTATACCAAAAACAGTTTGTTTTGTTACAAAATTATTATTTTTGCAAAATAAAAAATAATTATTTTATCCAAAAGCTCAATCCATTTCGTTTATATCATGCCCTGTTTCTGACTATAAATCTTTAGTAACCCACATTTCGAAGTTTCATTACAAAAATTTTGTATAAATGTGTAAATAAAAAAAAAATAAATAAAAAAATTGGTGTTCGGTCGGAGCAGGGATTGTACCCACGACCCTTTGCATGCAAGGCAGACATGCTAACCACTGCTCTACGTGGCCAAGAAATGTATGTTTCTGTTAAATAATGTTATGTTTGCATGGGCTCGTGGGCGCTGCAAACTATGGTATATAAATGTAACTTATAACGATAATTGTCTACACACAAAAAAATTTCACGAAAAATTTTCCAATTAAAATTTTAATTGACTTTTAAAAAATATTCAATTAAAAATTTAATTGATTCAACAAATTTTTTAATTGAAACAAAAATCAATCACAAAAATAATACTATCAATTAATTTTTTAATTGGATCAATTAACTTTTTAATTGACCTTCAATTAATTTTTTAATTGATACTATCATTTCTGTGATTGAAGACATTTCAATTAAAAATTAATTGGATCAATTAATTTCGTGATTGAATCAGAAAAAATATTGTTTGTCTGTACTGGTGACTATAACAGCTACGTAGACCAGTAGATTACAAACTGTATGGTCCTCGATTCTCCGTCCAGGCGAAAGGTAAAATTTATAAAATTGAATAATTTCTTCAACAATATTTGTATTACAGAAAAAGGTGCCAAGAACTAAAAAAATTCGTGGACGTGAAAATTATGTGAGGGAATGAGCACAATCTTCTTTGGGGTGAAAATTCTTCTAAGCATATGGTATTTTTGGGCTCCAAATGCTTCCAAACATATAATATGTTCACATAAAACAAACATAATAATGTTTCGGCAATATCCAATAATATATGTGCTTCCTGCAAAATATGTTTGGAACATATGTTAGAGAAGCGATTTTTTTTTGAGGGTGTATGCATGTAAAATTTAGTCAAAATCGGTTCAGATTATATATAGCTCCCATATATATGTACACCAGAGTTGGGGAAATATAGTAAACTGTTTCATATTTTAGACCCATTTTCAATGAGATTTTCCTCCAATTGACTGGATAGTTTCCACAGAGAATATATTTAATATGATATTTAAGTGCCATGTGCAACACTTCCGCTACTACCAATCTTCAATCATCGATGCATATTGCATTTCTCCACTTGTTCCAATTGACCACCAATAATTCCCCGAATTATTTCGTCAAATAAATTGCTGAAATCTCTTTTTAATTCTTAAACTTACTAAGCATACAACAAATATAAATAGCAGATATTGTAACAAAGATAGTCAGTTAAGTTATAACTCAAACAATAAATAAGTCTCTGTGCAATACCACAGTTGATCATCAATAAACATTGCGTTTTTTTATTTTTTTCCGCTTGTTCAAAACATAAATCTAAATTGGCGCAGTCGGTAGGATATCGGGAAAAGGAGTTTGATTAAAGAATCAAAGAATCCTTTGTACATCTTAATGTTGTACATCTTAATGTTTGATAGACCTAAATAACAGCTTAGTGATATTAAAAACAGAAAATTAGAATATATATAAAAGGAATACAGAAAGTGAACCTTTTAAAATTTAAAAACAAATGTGTAATTAATCCTAAGCGACACAGAAAAACTTTAAATTATCTCCAAGTATTGGTTAAATAAAATGCCAAAAGGAATCACCAATCCAGAAAAGCAACGATCCAGCTAAAACATTAGCAATGAGCAGCAACAAATTGATAGTAAGCCGCTTAAATAAGTTATCAGTTTTCCTATATATATTATTTTTCGTATTATTATATATATTTCTCCATACTCTTCAAAACACAAAATTCGATACGGATATATGTCCGACACGGAATCAATAGAATCAACATCGGACTACGCGTCCGACCCTGAATTTCAGTTCCCAGAAGTACACGTAATAGAATTAGATCCAGGGTTCGATTCGAACGACGGGTACTTGCCTGACATTAACGAACATATCGGACATATAAACAATAGTAACATCCAACAGAGACGTATCATTAGGAGACGATGAAGACGACGTTTTTAGAAAAAGGACTTTCAAACTTACAAAATGACACAACCAAATCCACCAACCATACCCAGCAAAAACTCTCATTACCCGGTAATCTTGTAGGTAAGCCTATTTAAAAATTAATAACC
>PGFW01005944.1:9302-20519 GCA_003123925.1 Haematobia irritans
CTTTGTCAACATTTTATTTCTATAGAAAATTTTAATTCCCCATTAAACTTTATCCGCCTCTGGGGATTTTAATTCTGGGGTTTTACTCATATGGCTCAATTTTTCTTAAGAGTTTATTATAACCTGTTATTGTTTGCTGGGTATTCAGCTTTAGCTCCTGTTCGATTTTCAAACATGAGTATGACTAATAATCGAACATTAGCTTTACAGTGGCTAAAAAGTAAATTGCCACTCTTACCCATAAACGGAATGGTCAAGGGATCATGTGTAACCATTCAGTCAACCAAACAAGAATCAATGGACGATTACAAAGACCCAGACAATGTCCATGTAATAAAGTAACCCTCTAACAAAAGTTGCAGTATTAGTAGCTCAGCTAGCCTTCAATATCATTATAAATCTATATATATGAAAGAGCGAGAGTGGGAGTGAGAGAGAGCTCTAAGAGTTTTAAGCTTCATCCTTTCATCCATGGTCCATCATAAACGCATATACTCCATTGTGTATGAGTTATGTTCATATATGTATGTGGTGACCACCTACTTCATCCTCTTATCCTAGTCGCAATTTCAAAGTGTTGTCATATAGTATGTGCAGATTTATGCTTTGACTTGCTGGCATGAAGTGAGGGATTTGCAAGTCTTAAATCCCATGAGGAATTTGACAATAACTCATGAATGGAATTTTTCGCGTTCGTCACTCCGTTAATGGTGTTCATAAAAATACAAATTGCTAAGCAATTAGTGAGTTTGCCGTAATATTGGATGGACCATGTTATACGACATGGAAGCTTATGAAGAATACAATTTTGTCCTATGATATTCCCTCGAATCGAATGTGACATACTAATGAGGATTGCAAAGAGATTTGCAATTAAATTAACTTTCAATATCACAGAAATGAATGCGTCGTATCTTTAATTTTATTCTACTTCAACAAAGAAAAGAAGACTCCTTTTTATGCTGAACTATGTTTTGCATATTGCCAGTTCATAAGGCCATTCACTTGCATCATTATCATTGGAAAAATTTTTTACGAATAATTGTGAATTATACTTTCATAATAATTACGGCACCAAAAATAAATTGATTTTACAATTTGGCTTTAACGAAATCATCATTGACTTATAGAAATCGCAGTCCTACCACAATTTTATAATTAAACATCTAGTGACACCAGCTATCAAATTTAAATTAAATAGAATGAATATTTAAAAACCCATATTTCCACATTATATTCTTTAATTTACAAGTGCAATGTTTGCTTCCTTCTGCCAGTCAATTAACACTTTTGATAATTGTTACCTGACAAAATAATCACAAATTCAGACAAAGTTTTCTCTGGAAAAATGAGATATGTTGCACTGATTCCTTACATCTTCTGTTGGCACATACAGTAAATGAGTTCTATTTCTTTTGAATTATAAATAAAGTAAAAACCAAATCAGATGAAAATTCAACTATGTTTAAGCATTCGTTCAGATGTTGACGGCAAATAAAACCGGCATTACATTTCTTATCATTTCAATAAACGGAAGAAGAAACACAAATTTATGTTTTTTTTTTGTTTGTACGTCTCTAACTGCTGCAGCGTTGTTCGTTAATAATTATACAATGGGTATTTATGTCTTCAAATACTCAGTGTATAAGTATATATTAAATTACTATCAATTCATTATCCTATAATAAAGAAGGGAATACACCAATTCGTTGCCCCACAAGAGAGGCAAGACAACAGGCGGCACGAAACATGCTTATGGTTAAGAAATCTTGTATTTCATTTTTTTTATTGCTCTGTCCAAGGAACCTTTATGTCTTCAAATCAAATAACGTGGTCTAATCATTTTAGTAAATTTGACAATACCACTTTATAGATCCTTGGTGTGTGATACATTAACCCTAAACTATCGTTATATTAGACATTATTTCAGTGACAGACACATTGAAGAAGTGAATCGTACTAAAACTACTCACAAAATAAGTTAGAAAATTCCGTTCATTTAAACACTTGGCTGATTAATTCCCGCCCTAAATTTATTGAAAGTGGTTCAGAATTTTAATATAAGTCCTATATTTAGTATCGCCCGTTTACATTTACAATATGACACAGTGGCATTTTATTCACGATTTTAATTGAAATTTTGCAACTAGAGTAGATAAATTAGCCATTATAGCTATGCTGCAAAACAACCCCCAACAACTTTTTCTTATGACCATTTTTCTCAGTAACATCTAGTTTTGCCACATAGACACAAAATTAGATCTAAATGAGGTTCGAATTTGTCCATCCACTTTTCGGAAATATATGATTTATAGTTTTTTGGAATCGCCTTCTATCGTGGATGTCTATTGTATCGATAATGAGCTAAAATGCCTTGTTTGATTTTCGCGTCGTCGCAAGTCTTATCTTCCAAAAACAGAATTCATTATTCGCCAATTAGAATGCAGCTTGACCTTCCAATTCCAAAATTTTCATTTAAGTTACTATTGATAATATTCGCATCGCATTGTAGTGAAAAACAGTGAAACCCACCAGGAAAATACTTTTGGTTAATTTTAGAAAATTTTATATTTATTGAAAATGTTTAACTAAAACAGTACTCAATATTGACATCACGCTCGAATCACAACAAATAAGTAATATTATTTCGACAAATTTCCCAAGAAAATTTTTAGGACATAAACTAATTTTCCACTTGTTGAAAACATTTTGATGTTTTGAAGTGAAAATTGGAGTTGTAAATTTCAAGATATGCTTTAGTGACATATTATCTCAGCATGGACCGTATTGTAGTAAGTAATTTACAATATTTAAGACTAAACCAACAATAAAACATTTTTGTAGAAAACAAGAACGAAATTTACGAATTCATTTTATGCTTTCATATTTATTGTATAATTTTAATAGCACGCAAATTCTTACTTAAACGATGAAAAATACCCCTTTATCTATATTTTTTTTTTTATCAACAATGAGTCTTAGAATTTTATCTGGCCGCCTTCTATTTCTTCTATTATTGGTTTATAAAGTCATAGTAGTTTAGTATCGACAAGTTACCATCACTTGTCTTTAATCTTTAGAGAGTGAACACTGTCATCTATTCTTTAGGACTATAATCAATTTGTATCTTCCCTTACTCCGACTTTGGATTGTAAACATCTTATCTTGATATCATTTTCATTAAATCTCATTTTTTGGAGGTAAATATAACATTGATGTATGTTGTCGTTCATTGGTGAGACGATAACCTAATGATTTGTGGTTCTTATGGTGGTCGAAGATATGTACCGTACCATTTTGTACGCATTTTCGGTCATCACCGTCTAATAGAAAGGATATCGTTTTTTATTTGTTGGTTGTTTAATTCAACCAATTTCTATGTAATAATTATTTCACATTGTTTCACACAATATCAACCGCCCATACTCACATGTGGTGACGGCATATCTACAGCGATCGTTGTTACATCAATTGTTCGAGTCGTCTGCCTCTCGATGTTGTATGCATTCTGTGTTGCGTTATTATTTTTGTTATTTTTTTTTTTGCTGTTAGTTTTTCGAGAGATACTCTCTGCCTTTATTTTTCATTGCCTGATCCAGCAATCATTAGTTATGACTCATCTCAGCTATGCCCTTTTTGTCATGGTATTTTTTTTTTTCTTCTTTATTAGGACCCATTTATTCGCTTTTCTTCTGGTTGTGTTGATTTTTGTTGTGTTTTATTGTTCTTTTTTTTTTGTTGTTTCATTAATATTCATCGGATATTATTTCGTCTTTGATATTATTTTCAATGCTAATTCTCCTAAATGAAGTATTATGTATCATTATAGGATATACATAAATTAGTTAGTTTTTTTGCAGTGTGATATTAACACTTAATATTCAGATAATCCTATCTACATGTTGAAAAATTTATAATATAGCAACAAAACAGAGACTAGAAAGAGAAATGAGGTGAAATTTTGCTGATTGATCGTTATATCTATGTAAGGATATTAATGCAACTATATAATGTTAGAATATTATCATTCTTTTCCAAACCTAAGGAGACACAAAATCCGAAATTGGCTTTCGACACTCGACATTTTTGACAAAAAATTTCGAATACAAATCACCAAAAAAACTACAGTCGGACGAAAAAGCTCTTCTAGTATCAAATATGATTCATCTCTGTTTCGCCAAAATCACCAAATAACTTTTCCATGTGGATTTCCCTTCACTCTAGTAATAGTTAGTAAATTTCTGAGTGTTTTAAACTTATCTAAGATTGTTCACCGTAATGTAAAACCCGTTCGTCTCGACATTATAAATTTAGTCCCTACCACCTTGAGGCTAAACATAGAATCTGCAACGGTGTGGCCCAATATTTTCTGCTCTATGTCCCAAAGTACATTCTTAACTTAAAATTCTTCACAAAATCCCCAACAAAAAATGTATGATCGTTTTTTTGAGAAAAATAATATTCTTCTATAGAAAAACAAACAAGTATACGCCACTAAGTGCGCCGGCGATCTTATATCTACACCTGAACAAATATAATGTTCCTTTTGAAATTTCTGAGGGCTTGAGACACTCCGATTGATAAATTTTAACTATATTCACCTATGAGACTATATCAGATTCTGTATTATAAAGAACCATTTTTTTTTTGGTGTTTGAACGAAGCATTAACATCTCTTGTAAGTGTGCAAGATAAATTATAAAATAACGTCTTGATTTGAAATCTTAAATCTGATCTTAGAGTAAAATGCTGGAATTTTACATTGCGTTATCAAGCTAATTTTCAATGATCACTGCGCCTTCTACACCCTCCAAGAAGTGAAGTCTGGTCTGTATGGCGGGGGCATTTCTACCCAAGAATCGAACCGATCTAAAAAACTTATCCAATACCGTTTTTGTGAGCCTATTTTACATATTTTACAATTCAAGCAAATCAATTCAAAAACTATTTTTCTTAAGAAACCCAAGAGTAAATCGGAGATCGTTCTATATGGGGGCTATACTTAAAATATGTACGTTATCACCGTTTGCGGCATATTTTCTTTAATGACCGAAATACTCCTATTCCAATTTTCAGGCGTCACGGATAATATTCGGATTCTAGAAGCCCAAGAAGTGGAAATCGAAATCTGGTCTGTTTATGGGCTATAATCAAATTAGTGACTATAGGACATTTTCGGCTCACCTCTTTCATGGCCTTAACAATACTCTTAATTTTCAATTTAGAAATGGATTAAAACTTACGTTTTCTTAAGCTCTAAGACCACAAATCGGCAGTCCATTTTTATGGCAGGCCATACCACAGTTGCCGATATCATAATTTTTGCACAGTATCTTGCCTACTATAACTCTGATTTTCCAAAGTTACAAGGTAATTGAATAAAACTCCGTTTCTATAGCCTAAATAGGAATTCGGAGAACGTTTCTATATGGGCTATACAAAAATTGACGATATTCAACATTTTTTCAAGTATTTGTGTCCCTATCAATACTCTGATTTCATTTCAAAGTAAATTTGAATAAATGCGTTTTCTATAATCCCAAGAAGTAAATCGGATGCAGATCAAATCTATACTGGGACTATACCAACATAGACGATACTCACATTTTTGCACACCTCTTTTATGTCATAATAATACCTTATATTTCAAATTTAGCAATTGGATAAAACTACATTCTATAGCCGAATACCCAATCGGCACGGTCAGCTTTATCATGGGACTTATATCAACTCGGACCTAATAAATATCCATACTTCGAACTGACTTGCTGAAAAGCGACGGTTGTGCAGATTTCAGCATCTGATTGTTCTTATGATACAATGTAGCGTGTATTACACGACAGACGACACACACGACCGGACTACAACGACTCGTTATATCGTCTTTTAGAATTTCTACCCTGATCAAGAATATAATATATTTAATATAGTCGGAAAATCGCATATTTTCAGTGTTACAAACGAATGACAAATTTATTTATGCCCCCGTCCTTTTCTGTGGGTGGTGGGTATAACAATAAGAAAAAGTCTAAAGTCGGCTGGCGACTTATATTATACCTGCCACTTTGTATATCAAATTTACATACCATTATTCCATCCGTAAATGTGCTTGGTGTATTATTAAGTTTGTTCTCCAACTAATACATTGTAAATATCACTCTTTGAGATTTGTGTAATTTTCAAATTATGACTCAAATTTTAATTGCTTAATGCATCTAGTGTGGAACAAATGTTTAGTAAAAACTTGGGAAAAATTTTTAATCTGAAGCAATTTTTAAGGAACTTTCAACATTTTTTTGTTTTCGCCTCGATTTATATTTATAGTATATTATATTAGAGTTTTAGGCGAATACTAGATCATTTTTACACACTTTTCAACTAAGCATTGGCGATTTTTACACGAAAATTTGGTTATCTTGACCATATCATTATGATCGAAAATCATAAAAACTATATCTGAGCAGCTATATCTACCTCTGAACCGATTTTAACCAATTTGCTGCACGCATAGCTACAATGCTAATTCTATCCCTGTAGCAATCTGTCAACTAATCGGCAGAAAAAATTGGCCTCCTTCGTCTATAGTGTAAATGTGAAGCTTTATATGGGTCCTATATCTAATCTATAACTTTAATTCACATTTTAACGCATTACTACAATTTCTAATTTATTCCCTTGCAAAATTTAACTAAATCGTGATGCAAAAAGTTTGGCTTATGCGTCATTTGGCTTAAAGCGTCCATATACATGGGCTATATCTAATCTGAACGATTACAAATTTTGTACGCATATTAAAACTGTTATTTATCCCTTGCACAACATTTCAATTAATCGGCGATAAAAGTTGGCCATAGTCGGCTCTTGCATGTAAATCGGCTGCGCAAAACGAATATAATAGAGCTATATCAATACTGAACCGATTTCAACCCAAAATTTGGCCCATAGCTTACATATTCTATTTCTACTCCCTGTGCAAAATTTCAACTAATCGGAGCAAAACAAAATTTGCCATCTGTAGGTCATATGGTGTAATACCCCGAAAGCTATACATGGGCTAAATCTGAAACATTTAAAAAGTTGCTAACGATGCTACAATCATTCTATCCTAGATGCATAATTTCATTATCAGACAGATAAAAGATTGGACACTGTGTCTATGAGTGTTAAATCGATACACGTACTATATGGAGCTAGATCTAAATCGACCATTTCCATATACAATTTGCTCACTTGACTACTATACTATTTTCATCTAGTTGCCAAAATTTACCACAATTGAGGCTGTAAACTCTGGGCTTCTGGCCGTATTAGTCACTATCGGGTAAGATATATATGGCGAGGCATATATCTAAATTCTAACACTTCAAATAATTTGGCACAATGACTATATATCTCGATTGTTTTTGTTTCAAATTTTAGAAATTAGTGTAAACTCTGGCTTCTGAACATCATAAGTGAAACATAAACAAAATTTACACTATGGGAGCTATTCTAAATCTGAACGCAATTGTCTCCAAAATCAATAGGACTTCTGTTTCTGTACCAAACAACATACTTTACAAATGAGTCGATTGGATTTAAAACTGGACTTAGCTCTTTATACAAAAACAGATCAACTTGTGTTCACGAAGACAGAATGCTAGTTCGACTCCGGAGCCCAACCTAACTGGGCATTTTTGCCAAGTACATGTGTCTATCTCGTCTCCTTATGATGTTTTGCAACGATATGCCTATATATAATACCTGTCACTGATGTGATCGCAGCGTATCAAATAATTTAAATGTGTTTGACAAAAATTCCTATTTCGATAACAAAACCTAGAAGACCGATGTCTCGCACATAGTAACAATTTTACTTTTAAAGACTAGTTTATAAATTCAGTTAGTATGACTAAAATGAAGTAACCTCTTATATATTGTCAATCATAGAGACACTGTGAGGCCATTTATGCGCAGTAATTATAAGTAGCTTTCTGGCCATAGCCTTCATTGTTTTGAAATTTGGCGATTCGCTTGTGCATTTTTAATAATAAATAAAACTATTTCCTCTAACCATTCAGTTTGGACTATATATAATAATGCTTCGGAAAAATTTCATCAAATTCCCCAATTTATAATTATCCACCTACACCAATGTCCCAAAATCAATAGTTTCGTCCAGACAGAAAAATCCTAATTTGGAAATCCCAAATATACAACACTCGGCCAGCATACTGATAAGAGAAAATTTCACCGCTTTAATCCAATGTTATCTATTAGTCAAGTGAGCCTTAAAGAACGATTCCTAAGCTACTATTAAGAAAAGTATTCAATAATAAAGATCAATAAACTTATTAATTTGTTCATTAGAGAATTGCGAAATAACAAGAAAATTTCTTTCGATTTAGGAATTCACACAAATTTGCGATGTTTTTTTATCTTCTTTCATCTTTTTAATTTAATGGTATGACATAAATTGCATTTCTCCACCTCTATAAAATTGATATTCATTCAGAAAAAACAATCTACTCTTATAATCTTATTCATTCATGTGGAAATATATTCTCAATATATATTAAACCAAAGAATATTTTGAATGACAATGTTTCATAATCTCATCAAAAAAAAAAAATAAAAGATCTAAGGATAAATGTTAATCCAAAACCAAAATAGACTACAAAACAGACACTATTTTCAAATCAGTGTTTATATGGTTGATCAAAATACAATTGATGAAAATGTGAGTAGGATAGACTTTGTAAGGGCGACAAATAATCTTCCTAACCATATACCAGTTGAAGTGGGGACATGCTAACCTCTGTTTATCAAATGATCGCGATACTATGTATTTTACATAGCTTACGCCATAATTATCCGATATGTTAGTTTGTCAGAAGCAATCCAATTATAATTAGATTGTGACTCCAAAAAATAAAACAAAAACTACTTTTGTTCGATAGACTCAAAATGCCAGTATGATTTTATAATTGATACGCTTGATAATAAGTGACAGGCGCTAATTCATTTCAAATATTCCTCTTGCTGGAAGATACTCATTTGTGAGTAATACACCATTTAGCATTTTCCTCTTGTTTACTATTTTCCCAAATTTGTGTTGATAATTCGGTGTTATATTTTTTCCAACTTGTCTTTTTCTCTCTTTGTATTTATGTGACTTACAAACATTGCAATCGATTTTTGTGTGATTTTGTGTATTAGTTTTAAATTTCATTTATTTTTTGGGGGAAATTTGTTGTATGAATTACATGAGTGTTTGATCATCTGTAATTGCTTTACTATTGTTCTTTCTTTTCAATAAGAAAATGCAATACAAACTTTGTAATATTAAATAATATCATAGGAATTTACTTTATGGTTTACAGATTGGCTCGTATTAATTTTGGATTTCCGTTTTTCAAATATTCACGAATTGGTTTTAATCCAAATTCAATATTTTGTATATGAATCTAAATCGATTCTCAAGCAGTTTGAAATATTATTACTTTATGACATCAAGACTCGAAATCGAATGTAAGCGGGCTTTTACAATTAAGTATACATATGCATACCTTCTTTATTTTTGGCCGTAGTTATATATCTTACTTGTTTTCTTTATTTTCCGTATAACACGTGAAATCTTGAGGGCACGAAAATTTCCACAATTTTCGAGAAAATTTTTATTCCATCTATCAATTAAAAATCTTTTTTTTTTAGTTTCTATCAATTATTGTTGTTAGCTAAATTTTTTCCATTGTTTTTGTTTTGTTTTTATTCAGTCTGTTTTATCAATCGCATTGATCAGCTTTGATGCGCCATTGGAGACTGTTGTGTCCGAAGTTTCCCACCACATTTGTTAAACATTTTATAAAAACTGAAATTATGTCAAAAAAAAAATTTTTTTTAAAAATATCTGTCAATTTTTTTATTCTGTAGAAAATTTTGTCAATTTTCATTTCTATAGAATTTTTATAAATTTTTATTCTATAGAATTATAAATATTTTATTCCAGGAATCAATTAAAAATTTTATCTTGAATGTAAAATTTTTGGTAAATTTTATTCTGTAAAAAAATTTTTCAAAATTTTTTCTAATGGAAAAATTTTATAAATTTTATTTCTATAGAAATTTTTAAAATTCTATTTTATAGATAATTTGTAATTTTATTCTATACATTTTGTCAACATTTATTTTATACAATTTTTCAATTTTATTTTATAAAAAAAATTTTAATTTTAATTTATCATTAAATTTTGTTCACTGTATTTCTATAATAAATTGATACTCGTAGTTGGAAGGAATGATTTTCACTACAAACATCGAATTCTACAACCATTAAAATCTCAGTATTTGGTAAATTCTACTAAATGAGGACAGTGCGTAGAACTCCAATATAGTTTTGCTGGCAAGAGAAAAGTATAAAATACATAGTCTCATATGTATCATGTATCTAGGTGCGAGCGTTCTCCTATTTGCCTTCGAATACGGTATATTATTATGTGCTATCTTCAATTTGTGGAACCTTTATAAAATTCTGGAATATAATATATTTAAATTTTATATGAAATCTTTCGACTACGAATGACAAACAACCTTCCGAATGTTTACACATCAGGTACTTATGTGCCAGCAATTGGGGTATACTTAACATTTTTGATTTAAATTTTTTATGAAATTATCCTACGATTAATCCTTCAGAATGTTCATCAACCCACGCACGAAACCAAATCAGGGACTATCCCAACAAATTGCTAGTTTGATCATTTCAATCACATAAAGCTAAATGGAACTTTATACTGATATAATATCATATAATATAAATCTTCGGTTCGACTATTACTTTACTATGCGTAATCTAACTTCACTTTTGAAAAATTGACTATCTCGACTTTTCTAGAAGTCACTTTGAACTAAAATGGAATAGATAAAATTCTTTATCAAGTTTTCTTATATTCAAATACCACACAAATTGTAAAAATTAAAGATTGTTTGCTAACTTTTTATTTAAATTTTACTCTTGGATTCCATTGTATTTCCAGCCCCCCCGTTTTAACTTTATCCGTAGTTTTCAGAATTATGCTACAATTTTTCAATTCCATATTTTCTGTATTGCTTATTTAAAGTACATTTTTTATGATCTATCATTTGCTTACAACATTTTACTTGTTCTTAAATCAATTTAAAATTCCGAATCTTTTTATATTACTTTTGCTCAAGTGCTTTTCATTTATGTGCCTTCGT